>CAEFZP010000131.1:0-76211 GCA_903064625.1 Mallotus villosus | reverse complement strand
CACACACACACACACACACACACACGAACGGAAAACCCCTTCTCGCGGGCTGCAGGGCAGCGTCAGAAACCCCCCGGGCTCATCCCAAACGGACTCATCCCAAACGACACACCGTAGCAGCTAACGACCGGCTCTCCTGGGAGAGATTCTGGAGATCTCCACGGGGCCTGTGGAGATCCAGAAGCTTCTATCTGGACAGGATGTGATGTGTGGAGATCCAGAAGCTTTATCTGGACAGGATGTGATGTGTGGAGATCCAGAAGTCTCTATCTGGACAGGATGTGATGTGTGGAGATCCAGAAGCTTCTATCTGGAACGGATGATGAGTGTGGAGATCTAGAAGCTTCTATCTGGACAGGATGTGATGTGTGGAGATCTAGAAGCTTCTATATGGACAGAGGAGTGTGATGTCCACAGGGTACAGAGGGTCAACGATCCCGTTTAAATCCATCCTCAGAACCCCCATCATCGTCTGACAACCCAGGGACACAGATCCCCCCCTGCTTCACAAGGCCCCGTGCGTTACTTACGGACCGTTTTGGAAAAGCCATGAAGAGAGAGAGGAGGGCGCGGGGTGTCGTTGGGAAAGAAATGCGCAAAATGAGAAAAACAGCTGCTCCTAGGGATTCTGGGGAAAATCCAAAGACAAACAGCACAATTTTTCCGTTGTATGAAAACTATCTTCAGCTGAGATCCTCTGAGACACACTGTCAACAGCCAGACCGCTTGAATACAGAGGGGATGAGAGAGAGAGCAGCGAGAGAGAGAGATGGAGAGAGGTAGATTTGAGATCGGGGAGAGATTGAGAGAGATGTAGAGAGATGAGGAGAAGAGAGAGGAGAGAGAGTTAAAGAGAGAGAGACGAGAGAGTAGGGTAGAGGAAGAGCGAGAGAGGTTAGAGAGTAGTTCCAGCAGCTCTCTCTCTCTCTCTGCACGCGCCTCTCTCTCTGACGGTCTTTCTTCATGTGTATTGAGAGCAGATCTGTCGAGAGAGTAGACGTATGAGTAGACGAGCAGAGAGAGGGAGGAGGGTTAGAGGTGAGAGAGAGGGTAGAGGGCAGAGAGGAGAGAAGGATTAAGGAGAGAGAGGAAGGGATTGAGGGAAGGACAGAGAAGACAAAGAAGCGAAAGAGAGAAGAGTCCTTGACACGTATATGAAGTGTGTTTCGATGCAGGGAGGGAGAGAGGAGGAGGAGGAGGAATGAGAGGAGGAGGAGGAGGCGGAGGAGAGGGGAGAGAGAGAGGCGATGAGGTTGGAGAGATGACATCACAGAGCAACTATTCCGGACTGGGTCATCTTGTGAACATTCATCATAGGGTTAATGCAGTCAGACAGTGAGAGACCTTCTCAATCCCTAAAACGTGGAGCCCTCGATCAAAACGCTCATCACCAGCCTCACCAGCGATCAGGACGGAACGGAGGTCTGTGAGACTCTTCACACGGCTAGGCCTTCACGCTTCACGGCTCTCAGAGGACTGGACGGTACATGAATGTTTTCTCTGTGGTACAGCAACAGTGCCAGAGTTTGGTGTTTAATGTGACCAGAACCAGAAACCGCAGTGACGGAATAAACAGGAGAACCGCTTATGAGCTTTCAGGAACGCACCACACTCTCGATACACACACAGAGACACTCTCACAAACACACACACATTCGAGACGGGGATTCTACCGTCCCCTTCAGTCGTACATGCACACAGATACACACACAAGCCCCCCAGCCAGACCTCCAGCCCTCCACGCCCCCCAGCCCCGGCCCCCCAGCCCTTCAGCCCCCAGCCCCGGCCCCCAAGCGCATCTCAGTCTGGAGCTCTGCTTCTCTCATCTGGGGCCTCTGTCTTTACTGGCTGTAAGCTACGGCTGATTGCGAGATCTCAACAACGGCCGAGACCCGTGTCTGCCCTCGCTCCTAACAGACCCCTCTCTCTCTCTCTCTCTCTCCCTCTCTCTCTCTCTCTGTTCCTCTCTCTCTCTCTCTCTGTTCCTCTCTCTCTCTCTTCTCTCTGTTCCTCTCTCTCTCTTCTCTCTGTTCCTCTCTCTCTCTCTCTCTCTGTATCTCTCTCTCTCTCTTTCTTTCTCTCTCAAAGCGAAAGACCGTGATAGCGTGGCTGGAGCACGAACTGTGAAACGTCAGTGTGTGTATTTGTGTGTGTGTGTGAACTGTGTGTGTCCCAGAGGTGACAGAGGGACAGACAGGGGGACGGGGGAACCCTGACAGAGATCACATGACATAGGTGACACATGGCTGAGGAGGGTCGGAGGTCACCCAGGTTCTCCTACCTGTCGATGATGACGGGGTCGGAGGGCGTCTCGTTCCGGTTTCCACAACTTTCTTCTCACAGCATCGACTGTGCAGGGGAACAGACACAACGGAGGGTTAGTAACACACAGACCCACACACAGACACCACACACACACACACACAAACAACACACACAGCACACACACACACACACAAACCACACACACAGACTAACAACACACACACAGAACGACACACACCACAGACACACAGACACACAGTACACACACAGACCACAGACACACAGACACACAGACACACATACACACATACACACATACACACAGACACACAGACACACAACCACAGACCACACACACACACCACACACAGACACAGACACACAGACACACAGACACCACACACACAACACACACACACACATACAACACACACACCACACGATACACACACACACACAACACACGACACACAGACACACAGACACACACACACAGACACACAGACACACTCACACGCACAGGAGCCATCGTCTCGGCGCAGTGGCCACCACTCCAGACGGCTCTGCTGCCAGCTCAGATCCAGGGAGACAAAAAGGGTGGAGGAGATGGAGGGGAGGGAGGGAGAGAGAGAGGGAGGGAGAAATAGACAAAAAGAAAAAGAAAAAGTACAACAAAACAAACACAATAGAAGGTTCAGGAAGTGAAAAGCCAGCCAGGCAATCTGTCACATTGATTTCGAAATCAAACTCAAACCACGCATCACACACAGCACACACCCCAACTCACAGACGGATCCTACCATTCTGTCAGCAATCCGTGTAGGAGGAGGCTGCCACCCCAACTCTTATCACACACACACACACACACACACGCACCTCCATCCAAGCGTCGCTGCATAACAAAGTGGCCCCTGCCCTAGCATCTGCCACCCCTCCACCTCGTCCTCACCCCTCTCGTGTCCCAGCTTGGCCCGCCCTGCACCCCACCCGCCCCCTGTCCAGCGTCTCACTCCCAGCTGTGCCGCTTGCCATCTGCTCCCTGCTCTGTTATAGCCAGCTGTGAGATCACATTCGGCATCTGCGGTCCCCACACATGCAAGCACGGTCTCAGTCTTCTCTCTCTCGCCCTGCCAGACACCGCCTCCTCCCCTCTGTCTCTCTCCTGCCAGACCCCCACCTCTCCCTCTGTCCTCGCTCCTGCCCAGACCCCACCTCCTCCGCCTCGTCTCTCTCCTGCCCTCTAAGCCACGCGGGTCACTGCTCACTTCCACCCGGCTCTTCCTGAGGCAGCAGCTGCTCCCTGCTCCTTGTCCTCCTGTGTTTTTAAAGCAGACTCTTCAAGGGGCAGCCAGCTGCCCTGTAACAGCGCAGTGTCAGTGTTATTGTAGAGCCCAGTGTTCTTACATCTGCACTAGGGCATGTCCCAGCGGGGGCCGACCTGTGTGTGTTGTGGAGTGTGTGTGTGTGGAGCTGTGTGTGTAGTGAAGGTGTGTGTGGAGTGTGTGGTGTGTGGTAGGTGTGTGTAGCACTAAGAGCTGATTAAGCCTCTAACGTTGTTTCTGTGCCTGAAGCTCCTGCACAGGAGCGCCGAGGCAGACAGCAGCAGGCGCAGAGGGGCAGGGGGGGGGCAGGGGGGGGGGCAGGGATGGGGCGGAGGGTTGTGGCTGCAGGGGGGTTCTTCCTGTGACAGGGATGATTGCTGGCAAGCACACTCAGACACATCGATGACGAGGAGCAGGGGACGGAGACGCATCGAGTAGAAGAGGAGAGAGGAGCTGAGATGAGATGATCCGATGTGATGTGCTGGAGAGGATCTGAGAGAGAGTAGAGGGGGGCAAGTCAAGCAGATGGAGAGAGGAGATGGATGAGAGATTTCTTGTAAGAGAGAGGGACGAGAGGAGAGATGAGAGGCTCGATGTTGAGTTTCGCGAGATGGAGAGAGAGAGTGATGAGAGAGTCAGCAGAGGGACGTGGAAGATGATGTCGGATGATGAGACGAATGAACGGGAAGTGAGGTGAGAGTGAGAGGTAGAGAGAGAGAGAGATAGAAGATGATGATTGACGGGAGAGGTAGATGAGATGAGAGAGGAGTGGCAGAGAGACGAGAGACCGGAGCCGAGGTGAGAGCGACGAGAGAGAGGCCAGAGAGAGACGTGGGAGAGAGAGGGCGGAGGAGAGAGAGAGATCAAGAGGGAGAGAGTGAGAGAGAGAGAGAGCGGAGAGAGAGGAGGGAGAGGGAGAGAGAGAGAGAGGTCAGAGAGCAGAGGAGGAGAGAGGGAGGCAGATGAGAGAGAGAGAGAGAGAGAGGCAGAGGAGGAGAGACAGAGAGAGCGCGAGGTCAGAGGAAGAGGTCAAGAGGAAGTCAGAGAGAGGATGGAGAGAGAGGAGCAGAGAGAGGATGAGAGAGTCAGAGAGGAGAGCGAGCGAGAGAGAGAGAGAGAGAGAGAGTCAGAGACGAGAGAGAGAGCGAGAGAGAGGGAGAGAGAGAGAGAGACTGACCTGCACATAACCTCGTGCGTAAGGAGAACTCGACACATCTCTGGATTCTTGTTCTGTCCCTCGTACGCTATTGGCTGAGAGGGAGAAAGAGGGGGGGGGGAGGGTAGAAGGGGGGTGATTAGGTCATTTGATCAATCAACTGTAGTGAGGTAGTGACTGAGCTGACTGAGTACATCCATACAGGCCTGCATGAGGAACACCTACCTGTTTGGTGACGGAGTCTATGAGGCGTGCGTACAGATCTGCTCAGTGCGAACCCCTGTACACAGACACAAACACCATGAGCAACACTTCACACTGAGAGAGAGAGAGAGAGGAGAGAGAGGAGAGAGAGAGAGAGAGAGAGGGGTTCCCTTTCAGTGTCTCTCGGCCCACGAGCGAGTAACGTTGTACAAGAGAGTGTGTATGAGGGCCCCTGTGAGAGAGTAAAGGTTAGCTGCCGGCTGCTGTGTGCTTGGATATGGGGACCTGCACCTCGGTCCTCTGCTGGCAGCCCCTGCTGCTGGGACGGGGAAACCCCGTAGTAACGCAGCTCTTCTCAGGGCGTCTTCTTCTTCTCTTGTTTCATCCCAAGGGTTTCTGTTCAGGCTCTGCACAGTATCGCTTTTAAAACGAGTTCCTCTCATCAAAGTCTCAATCGAGTGGGCTTTGATCGCCCTCGTGGGGGAAGGGAGGGGAGCAGAGGAATGGTACTGAGGCGTGTGTGTGTGTGTGTGTGTGTGTGTGTGGTAGAAGGATCCAGCGCATGTCTTTTATCTCTTCTCCCGTGGGTGCCACGGCGATGGCAGGGAAGGGGCAGGGGGGGGCTCATGGGAACTCCACCCTGGGGGGCAGTGTGCCCCTCGTCTCCACGGTGACGTGCCCCCCAGCGCCTGCCCTGTACCAGCCTCCTCTAACTCATCACATGGAGACGGGCTGAGAGAGGAGGACTGATCCAGGATGGGGGAGGCAGAGTGATACATGAGGCAGAGTGAGGCAGAGTGATACAGGAGGCAGAGAGAGGCAGGGGCATGTGGGAGGCAGAGTGATGTTGGAGGTGAGGTGATGAGGAGAGGTGGTGAGGAGAAGAGGAGGGGAGGAGAAGAGAGGAGGAGAGGTGGTGAGGAGAGGAGAGGAGAGGAGAGGGAGGAGAGGAGAGGAGAGGAGAGGAGAGGAGAGGAGAGGAGAGGGAGAGGAGAGGAGAGGAGAGGAGAGGAGAGGAGAGGAGAGAGGAGGAGAGGAGAGGAGAGAAGAGGAGGAGAGGAGAGGAGAGGAGGAGAGGAGGAGAGAAGAGGAGGAGAGGAGAGGAGAGGAGGAGAGGAGAGGAGGAGAGGAGAGGAGGGGAGAAGAGGAGGAGAGAAGAGGAGGAGAGAGAGGAGGAGAGGAGAGGAGGAGAGGAGAGGAGGAGAGGAGGAGGAGAAGAGGAGAGAAGAGGAGAGGAGGAGAAGAAGAGGAGGAGAGAAGAGGAGGAGAGGAGAGGAGAGGAGGAGAGGAGAGGAGGAGAGGAGGAGAGAAGAGGAGAGAAGAGGAGAGGAGGAGAAGAAGAGGAGGAGAGAAGAGGAGGAGAGAAGAGGAGGAGAGAAGAGGAGGAGAGAGGAGAGGAGAGGAGGAGAGGAGGAGAGAAGAGGAGGAGAGGAGAGGACGAGAGGAAGAGGAGAGGAGGAGGAGGCGTCCTCACCGTTGCTGTACAGGAGCTGCAGCTTGTAGTGGGTACCGTTGTTGGTTTTCTCTCCCGTCTGCTCCTTGGAAGGAGAAACATGCGGAGAGACGCAGGGCATGCAGTCAGGCACGTCAGGGAGACGCAGGGCATGCAGTCAGGCACGTCAGGGGCACAGTTAAGCACACTTAAGTACAGCTGGGCTTCCCTAAGCACAGTTAAGCACAGTCAGGCTGCTCTAATCCTCCCGCTCGTCCCTCCTCCAGAGCAGCATGGAGATCAGAGGGGTGTGGGCTCCAGGCCCCCATACGGGACCCTGACTTGGGCCTCTGAGCCCGGTGCTTAACCTTGATTTAGCTGCTCCTTTCAGAGGATGACTTCCACTTATGTGTACTGTCAAATTGTAAGTTCCCGTGATCAATTCGTATTATACGTCGTGTCGGAGTGCGCGTGTGTGAGAGTGCGTGAGTGTGCGCGTGTGAGTGCGTGCGCGTGTGCGTCTGTGGAAACTACAACAGCTTCGTGAGAGTGAGCAGCAGTCGACCTTGACGGAGAGAAACTTCCTTTCCTCCATCCCTTCCCCCTGGCTGCTGCTACACCACACTTTCTCCCGCTCCTTCTCTCCCTCTCCTTCCCTCTCTCCCCGTCTCTCTCTAACTGGTCTCAGAGGAATGCTTTGTGGTCCAATAACCCAGGAGGCCAGCATCACAGAGAGAGAGAGAGGAGGCGGAAGACAAGAGAGAGAGAAAGCAAGAGGGAAAAGGGAGGAAAGGAAAGGCTGAGGGAGAAATTAGAAGATAGAAAAAGTGTGTGTGTGGGGTACGTGGTGTGTGTGGTGTGTGTGTGTGTGTGTGTGTGGTGTGTGTGTGTGTGTGTGTGTGGGTGTGTGTGTGTGTGTGTGGTAGGTTGGAGGAACACCTGAGAGATTGAGGCAAAGATCAAGCCAGCACAGAGAGCCAGAGAGGGCGAGAGGGCGATCGCTGCTGCTGTGTTTTGTAAACGTACACAGAGAAACCTTGCTTCCCCTCGCTGCCCTTCTACCTTCACAGAGCAACAAAGCAGAAAACAGATGCCTGGGTAACCAGACAGAATCATGTCCTCCGTGGCTGTGGTGTTGCTGTGCCCTGTGTGACAGGGGGGGTAACACTCACAACTCTGCACCCTGGCAGGGAGGCATGAGGCCCCTACCTCTCTCTCGTCACCCGCCCTCTGAGCTCTACCCTACGCGACCGCAAACTCCCGCTGCCCGAAACGCGAGCGCGCCCTAGCACGAGCGATCCACGACCCTCGCTCGGCTACAGAACCGCTATGCGCGTAACGAACGCTCTATAGACGTACTCGACTCTCTAGCGCCCTACTCTCCAGACACCTCTCCATCGATCTGCGTCTCTACCATACCTCTCTCCCTACCCCTCTACCCTCGTCTCTCCCTACCTCCCTCTCTCCCTACCATCTCTGTCTCTCCCTACCTTACCTCCTCTCTCCCTACCCTCTCCCTCTCCCTACCTACCTCCCTCTCCCTACCTCTCTGTCTCTCCCTCCCTCTCTCTCTACCTCTCTCTGTCTCTCCCTCCTTCCCTCCCCCTGCCCTCGCAGTATATCTGTTGAATCTTGTCTTGTCTGGGGTGACGGGGGGGAGGAGATTCCAGTTTGGTACAGGAGCTTCACACTCCGCCCACTAGAGTTTGACCACAAGGCTGAAAACATCCATCAACACCGGGCACCAGTTTACCAGCCCCTGGCCCCAACACCACCCCTCTACCACCACCCCTCTCTCTCTCTCTCTCTGTCTGTCTCTGTCTCTCTTTCTGTCTCTCTTTCTCTCTGTCTGTCTGTCTCTCTGTCTGTCTGTCTCTCTTTCTCTCTCTCTCTGTCTCTCTCTGTCTGTCTCTCTCTCTCATACTCTCTTTCTTTCTCTCTCTTTCTCACACTCTCCCTCTCTCCCCCTCTCTGTCTGACCGCCTCTCTGCACCTCATCCTCTCCTTATTTTGGCCCCTTGTCTGACCCAAGGAATTCAATCCCCCCTCATCCCAACCCTGCCTTCAACAGTATTTAGTGTGTGTGTTGTGTGTGTGTGTGTGTGTGTGTGTGTGTGTGTGGGGTGCGGGAGGAAGACTTTGATGATTTGCTCACTGTATAACTTAACAGAAGCGAGCATAATTTGCATTTTTAAAACCTAGTGATGTCCTCCTAATGAGGAAGCCTGCTAATTAGTCATTAGGTATTCTTTTTCAATTGCACATCATCGTCTTACTGAAAGTACAGCTTGTGTAAACAAGTCGCTGTCAGCTGTTCAATCTGCTTTGCTTTACAGAGAAGCCGGCGGAGGTCAAGTTAACAGGCTCCACGTCGTGGGCTATCTAGTATTATCCTCAAATGTTTCGGGGTGTGTTACGTGTGTTTGTTTTTTGACAGAATTATTATAATCACAGAGGCGAAGTACAAGCCACGTAGGCTACCCTTCAAACGATGAAGAACTCAACACACACTCAATCACTTGCGTTACCTCACGCACTGACACACACACGAGATTCGCAAATGAACACACGCACCTTGTCGTGCTCTACAAAGTCCACGAAGGCGGTTCTCTCCACTTCCACGGGCTGTCCGTGCCTGTCGTAGAGGGCCAGGACGTAGTGGAAGAAGTTGGATTTGCGGAGGTTTGACGGGGGCTGCTTCTCAAAGTGTGCTCTGGAAAGAGCGACTCCACTGAGAACAGACGGGGAAAAAGAACATGAGCTATAACACATCACACACTGTACAGCAACCACAATCATAAACTCGCTGAAGACTCATGGCCAGAAACGTGAAAAAACGTTTCGATAAAGTGAGTTTAATCATGATAAGCGTCTCACCCAATACAAGAAGTGGTGACAGTATTAGGTGAACTGATTGAAGTCCAGGAGGTGGAATTTGGTTTTATCCTAAATAAATGTTTACATGATAAACTGTAGGCAGTGTGGAGGTCTGATCACATGTCTATTACATATTTAAATTCGTAGACGATGTAAAGCAATGCCTATTATCAGAAAACAAATTGTCTGTAGGCCTATATTTTTGTTTTGTTTATTTAGGCAAAAATATCTCGTTTGCATGACCAACAAAGCAAATAGGCTACAACTATCTTATACGAACTTATGATTTTTCGTGGGTACCCAAAATGTTTTTCATGATAGGTCAAAGTTAGGCTTGTTCCGATTTTAACCATAGCCTAGGCCTACTACACAATATCGCCTACAAATGTATGCTATAAGGCAATATTATACGATCTTACTAAATATGGAAATGTATGCTTTAGGCCTAGCTAATTAATAAGCCAATAGTAAATTGCAATTGAAAGCCCACACGATAAGATTTTTAAAAGTTCGTTCAAATGAATTAGGCCTATACTTCACAACCGTACACCGAGTTGGTCTCTAATAAAAACCAAGATTAATTAAAAATTCGATTTTCATATTAATTTGGTGTTTATCCAAAGATACATAAATATAATTTGATTGTAGCAGAATAAGTGGCATGCAGGTTTTAGATATGCCGAAGAAAACGGCTGAGATCTTCGATTGCGTGCCTTCTAGTGCAAGACACCAGATGTTGGTGTCCCTGTTTGAGATCTAGCAAGTTGTCAAACAATTCTTTAAGGTGACCAGTCCAGCAGGATCGAATTAAGTATTTTATTAATCACATTCGATCCAAATACCCAGACGAAGGCATAGCCTGTCATTTATTTTCATTATTTGTTATAGTTTATTTTAGTTGCTGAAGGCTTAACAATTGTAGGCTATCTCACATCATAACCAGTATTTATTTAGGTTATCTCTGTCGGTGTAACAGAACCCTCTTGTTTACTTAATTAGCCTACTTAAAAATGTTTGTAAGCCTGTGTGTTGTTAAACATATGGTCTAGGCCTATATTTTATTTTTAAAAGGTGAAATGAATATTTGCCTTTATTATTTGCCACCATGTTAAAGACGATTTAAAACTTGATTTAAGCACATTAAACAAGTAAACTAAAGCACAAACTATAACCAACGGCAATACTCCGCGTGTTGTAATTCTCACTGAGTCCTCGCGGATTCTCTCGGGTCCTCGCGGAGATGCATTTGACTCCGGAGCTCGATTAACGTCGTGTTTCACTTCACTGCTGTTTGGTTTAATCTCTTTCTTGCGGCTCTTGACACTGACAACCCCTGCTAAAGACGATGAGTACCAGCACCTCTCAACACACACAAAGCACGCCGCTGGAGCAACTCTTCACTCTTGGACAATACTAACTTTATGGCCGGGCCATTTCTCACGAGTTGCAACCTGTTGCTTATTTGTTGCATTCGAAGATTGTTTAATAAGTTTAGAATAAGGACTCTGGCAGATCTTTTAAAATGCAGCCTATGACTGGAATGGGAACTATTGTCATATTTTGTAATGATCATCACCTATACAGTCAAATCAATAGACCAACCTATGAGAATGATTCCTTTGAGAATGGACCGCTAAGTACATCCACGTTCAGAATAAGAATATAGGCATTCACATGTTCATATTTTTACTAATCCGATAATGAATATTTGTCTACTATTACTGTTGGACTATTGCTATTTAATATAATTTTAGCTAATTGTGACAGACTAATTGCCTAGTTGTTGCCCTCTTTACAATATGAAACTGCAACGAGAAAAAACAAAAGTTATTCAAAATAAAGACACATACCTTTGAGCTGCTACGTTAGCATCCACAACCCCGACATTACGAACCCAAGACCGGACCGAATCCATCCCCTCTCCGTGAGTTCTGTCTTTTAATCCGCTAACTTCCCTTATAAGGTGCTCCTGGATCCCGAACATTTAAAATATATTTCAAACCAACGTTTCCTATATCGGCTATTTCATGTATTTGCTTAAATTCAGAATAAATTGGAAAGTGACACCACTTTATGGTAAAATATCGGTGGGTCCGTTCGAAGATGCCGTCTCTCCTTTGAGAGCGCTTGAAATGAGGACTGAGAAGTTTAATTTAAGCAAGGTGTTTTTTTCCCCAATCTTGTATCCTGCAAACTTGTTACCAATGTTTCGAAGTCAACATGTTATCTTGCACTGCAATCATTGTCCAAGCGTATAAGGTTATTTCCAGTGTTCATCCGCAGAAGATCACCTGTTAGGTTGCCAACTCTTCCACAAATTTCATGCAACCCGAAGCTTGTCAGATAGATATAAGCAGGCTAATCTGCTCCAATGATAGTTGTCCAAATTTGATAAAATAGTTGAATGACCCTTTCGCGAACAAGGAGAGGACGAGGATCTTGCGAAACTGATTCACTGTCCTGGAGCATGAATGTGTCCCTCTCCCAGGATAGAGCTGCGGGAGGCGGGGCCACGATGCCATATGGGGGACCGATTGTTGAAATGGATGCTCTCTATTGGTGTAAAAAGCCGCCGTTAATTTCTGATGCTTCGACTAAGCAGCATCCAGCAAGCCAACTTTCGTGGCTCTTTAAACTTTTCTGTAGTCAAATATATAGTCACACGAAGAGTGTGTTTGAATCTCGATAAACACAAGTGAGGTTTGATGATATGTTTGTTAAGCATATCAGAAAATGTCTTTAAACATTTTTTTATTAGTATAAATCTGCTTATATATGAGCGTGATAAGTCAGTTTCATCCCAATGCTTGTTTGATGTGAGAATGTGATTATTTGGGGAAAATTATACAAATATGTTTGAGTTGGGCTAGCAGTTATTGACGGCAGAATTTGGTATAGCCTATTTATGACTGATGTAGTCAACCACCAAAATGTTCCTTACAAATGTGAATCCTGAACGCGAGAGATGTGGTTTGTCAATTGTTCATGACATTTAGGCTTTAGCCTACTTGTCATTCAACTTTGCTAACTTAAAGGGCTAAAAGTTGAATTTGGTAGCCTAAATATTTTACTACAGAATATATCAACTATTATTAAACGAATAACGAGATTTAATTCATGTATCTGCTCAATTCAATCAGTTTGGTTAAAGAGCACGGTTCTGATGCAATATGGTACACAACAAAAAAACAAAAGATGTATATTAGGTCTATGCATAGCAAGCGTTGTATTGAGAGTCTTCAAATTGATTGCATCCGTGAACTGAAGGTCTTAAAGCAACAATTCCGTAAATTTAATGTTTTGTGTCCAGTCATCGAGACACAAGAGCGCACCCGGCAGGCGCAAGCCCGCGGCTCTCGCACTCTGTCTGCTCTCTCTGAACAAAGCTCGTGCAGTGATTGAAAGCAGTGATTCAACAGAGGAGGCAACGCGTCACTGTCATGCTAAACAATAGTCGTCTGGTTGGTCTATCAATCTCCACTAATACTAGACGCTGCTGCATCCGTGATTGGCTGCAAAGGGTCCGAATTAAAAAGCCAGTTTTTCCCAAATTGATCAACAATCTGTCGTTTGTGTTTTCATTATAGGTCAACTAAAACAACCGCAGTAACATATTCGCTCTTGGTGTTTGAGGACAGTAACCTAATGTGTAGGCTATAATTAGCTGAACACACAGCGGCCCTTAGGCTAATTATTGAAGATTTCTGATAGTCTCTCAAGTATAGGCCTATATGATTTGGTCTGTCAGACAAGAGTATAGGCCTATTTTATAGTCTTTTATGGAGACATGCATAGATAGGATACACACAAGGTGTGGTCTACAGCTATAGGACCAGCCAAGGTTTTTAAAGTTTTTCCATAAATATATACCTAACGATATATAGGCTACCTAACCGTGTACAATATATGTCCCTATACTCCATGATCCGATTCTGAATGAAAAGGAAAGTTTTTTTTTCCCTTCATCCCTAGCAACTTGCCCCTCGCGAGGCTATTGTCTCTGTTTGGGGCTCGAGCGCCTGAACAATGAATGTAAATCTCCCCCCTTCGATCCCGCTTCTACCGACCATCTGCCAGCGCGCGACACAGTCAGATGTTCTCCCAATTATAAGAACAGTCTTGCGGAATCCTTGCTACCGAATCTCCGCCCTGTCCTCGTGCTCTCTCAGCGCTCCCTTCATGAATGTGAGCTCCTATGATTGACAGGTCTGCTTAACCCAAAACCATGAAATTAGCCTTCTGCAGATGCTCGCGAAGGGACAAACATTTCATAGAATTCCTTCACGTATACGCACAATTAAAACACCGTATTAGCCATTACTTTATTGTCAGATTGTCACCGTAAGAACTTCTTTATTTATTTAGTTTGTGTTGTAAAGGCCTATTTGATGGGCTTTCTCGCAGATATGTTGCCGATCTGGTCAAAACGTTTTATCATTATCTTGTTAAGTGTGTGTCTGACTTACGATAGGCTACTTGTAGCCTATATGAAGTTGTCCAGCCATGTTCTATAGGCCAGCAAATAAACTTGTTTTACTTCCTGAAGTTAGGATGACAACGTTTATCAGGTGAGTGAGTCATAAACGGTCAAGCTTCATCTCCAAGGAAACCAACTTTTTATTGGCATGACATGTTGTCAGTTTTGGGCGCGTGGGTGTTAAGATAGGCCTATAGGCTACCTAGAAACAACTTGTTCCTTCACTATAAAATAGCTGTTGAATGAAAAAAATCATATGCGCGTTTTGTGATATCGAAACGGATGCCCAGGCGAGAATGGGGATTAGTCAAAGCACCTTGAGCGAGACAAACGGCTTTCTAATCAATTTAACCCGCTGAGACGGTCAGCGCGTGTTTATAGGGGGTGGGGCGGGAATCAGTGACTGCTGAAACGAACAATGGGGTATCGTGTGCCACTCGTCTTCTCCAAGCATTCCCCCGCTCCCACGGGAGTACCAGCGCCACTCTCTGTGGATGGCAGTCGGTCTGTGGAGGTCACTAGAGGCGTGTGGGGGATGGCCCGGAGACACGGCAGCTGGTTCTCGTTCCTTCTTTCCACTGCGCGGAGAACAACGGGCTAATGCGGCCCACCACGTCCATATCGATTGTCATATATTGCGCACATTTATTTGTTTACTTATTTAAGTAAGGCGGTGGAGTCCCTGGGGGAAACGAGCAACCACAATTAAAGTGGAGAGCCATCGCGTAGTTTGTCATCTTGTTTGATCATGGGAGGTAGGCCCGTTGCAAGACTATTTCTGACAGGACGTTCTTATTTAGGTGTAGTTATAAATTATTGACGTGAAATAAGAAAATAAGTAACATGTCGGAATGTGTATGGAAGATGTCACTCAATTAGGCAATATTTTGAAAATTTTCTGAAACGATTAAAATGTTTCTTCAGGTCAGATCTACAAACGCGATATGTCTCTGAGTTCTGATCATAAGCAAAGTGCATATTATTGTATTACTCGTTCTAATTTCCTGGAATGGCATATTAAAACGTACTTTCTTTTTTTTGTAAAATAGTCTACCTAATTCAGTTAAGATAATATGTAGGCCTAGTGTAAATTATGGTTATAAGCTGTTGCTCAAATGAGAGAAAGAAAAAAAATCTGTATATTTTCTAGATAACCGATCTTTCTAATTGAGAGGATTCGTCTGAAATGCTTATTTGGAAGTCAAGTCACAGTCTTTCTAACAGGTTGTGTTGGTAGAAACACGTTTCGCGGCCACGGTGATATAGAGGTTTAGCGCCCCCTTCTGGATCAGGCAGGTCAACACAGTGGATTTAATGAAATAATAATAAAATAAGATATAAGCAGTGGTGGAATGTAACAGAGTATTTTTACTCCGTTACTGTACTTAAGTAGATTTTTTACGTATCTGTACTTTACTTAAGTAAAAATAATAGTGCATACTTTTTACTTTTACTCCGTAACATTCTGCAGCTATTATCTATACTTTTACTCCGCTACATTTCTACAATATGTGTTGTTACATTTTATGAACACAGTTTCGCCAAAATGTTGCCTACACAAAAATATGGATTGCGTTGCTGTTTTGGAAGTTTAAACCAATCAGGTGGCTCTATCAGCTCCAATGACAGCAGAGTGTGCATTTGGCATTAGCGGTAGCCTTGCCTGTTTTGCTTAAACATTCGACAGACAGCCTGAATAACAAACAACTTTTCAACATGGGTCCAGAGTCAGCCTCATCTGAGCTCTCGGATATGAGCCACCCTTGGCCCTATTTAAAAAACATGTTCGATTTCAAAGGCCCCAAGAATGACTCGTGGATATTTGCCTTTCCTGTCTACCTCAAAAAAAGGAGTTGCTAGCATTCAAGAATTCGCCTTCGAATTTAAAGAAGCATATCGAGGTAGGCAGAGTTCTTGCTATGCTAAGTTATAGTCCATGACTTTTTAAAATGAATATATACATTTAATTCGGTTACTGACATTATATTATTCTGTTATCTAGCGAAATGCATGTTGACATACAGTAATAGCATCAAAATAACATGATTGTACCTTTATTATTTATTTAACGTAGAGGTAAGATAAAGCTGGTAGGTTAGCTATGTCAAGCTAGCGTGATAGCTCGACCTCATGGTCTGCTTGGTACAGTGTCAGTGGTGCTTACCGCCTGTCTCATGGTCAGTGACTGGTCTTTCACTAGAGATGGTGATCACAAGACACCATGTAACATCGGCCCTTGTCTTTCTAGGTTGTTAGATAAGTGTTAATGAACTTTCCTTATATGGTGCTATATAAATTAGTCTTGTCCCTGCAACAACCCATTTGCGTGAGTACTTTTACTTTTAATACTTAAAGTACATTTAAAAGTAAGTACTTTTTACTTTTACTTAAGTAGGATTATTGATGTAGTACTTTTACTTAAGTTGGATTGTTGATGTAGTACTTTTACTTTTACTTAAGTACTAAACTTCAGTACTTGTTCCACCACTGGATATAAGATATACTTTATTAATCCCGTGGGGAAATTCAGGTGTCTCTCACAGTTCTCTTAACATGTAGCTACAGACAACAAAATACAAATCAGGAGTTTCGAAATGATCAAGTGGGATTAAGGAGGACGAGTAAAACATATTAAAAAAGATAGCGTGTAGTGTAACAAGAGGTGCATGCAAAGCAACACAAATATTTATTTGCTTACCCATTGAAGGTTTGAAAGTGAATACATCAGAAATCATTTTGAATAGCAGTACAGTTGTCAGTCACGCAGAGTAAGTAAGTAAGTAAGTAAAGTTTATTTATATAGCGCCTCTCGCAGACCAAGGTCACAAAGCGCTTGGGGGAGTAGTGAGGTGGGACCCAAGGTTTTCTTTCTCTAAACAGGAAAACAGACAGGATACTCACAATAACAAGGGTAAGGACAAGACAAAGACTGGACACGAAACAGGAACCTAAATACACAGAACTAAACAAGACACAGGTGGACATGATGAGGACTAACGAGAACTGAAACCACTCAACGAGACACATGTGAAGACAATGACAGACACAGGGAAACACTAGGACAGGGCAAAACCAAAAACGGGGGCACGGCTGTGGCCGTGACAGTACCCCCCTCTTAAGGGCCTGGGAGAATGCACACAGGACACAGGGAAGTGACTGGGGGCATGAACACAGGACACAGGGAGTGACTGGGGGCATGAACACAGGACACAGGGAGTGACTGGGGGCATGAACACAGGACACAGGGAGTGACTGGGGGCATGAACACAGGACACAGGGAGTGACTGGGGGCATGAACACAGGACACAGGGAGTGACTAAGGGGAAAGAACACAGGACACAGGGAGTGACTGGGGGCATGAACACAGGACACAGGGAGTGACTGGGGGCATGAACACAGGACACAGGGAGTGACTGGGGGCATGAACACAGGACACAGGGAGTGACTGGGGGCATGAACACAGGACACAGGGAGTGACTGGGGGCATGAACACAGGACACAGGGAGTGACTGGGGGCATGAACACAGGACACAGGGAGTGACTGGGGGCATGAACACAGGACACAGGGAGTGACTGGGGGCATGAACACAGGACACAGGGAGTGACTAAGGGGGCAAAGAACACAGGACACAGGGAGTGACTGGGGGCATGAACACAGGACACAGGGAGTGACTGGGGGCATGAACACAGGACACAGGGAGTGACTGGGGGCATGAACACAGGACACAGGGAGTGACTAAGGGGCATGAACACAGGACACAGGGAGTGACTGGGGGCATGAACACAGGACACAGGGAGTGACTGGGGGCATGAACACAGGACACAGGGAGTGACTAAGGGGAAAGAACACAGGACACAGGGAGTGACTGGGGGCATGAACACAGGACACAGGGAGTGACTGGGGGCATGAACACAGGACACAGGGAGTGACTGGGGGCATGAACACAGGACACAGGGAGTGACTGGGGGCATGAACACAGGACACAGGGGGAGGATGAGTAAAAAATGGGATTAAGGAGGATGACTAAAAAATATTTATTTGCTTAATCAATTGAAGGTTTGAAAACAAAATGATCAGAAATCATTTTGAATGGTAGTCCAACCATATGAGCTGTCTGTGTTCCATACTTACTTCATCAATTTAATCGAAAACATAAATAAATGTAACCCTAATCAAATCAAAATGTATTTGTATAGCCCTTTTTACACGCAAGCATGTCACAGAGGCCAACCTAAACCCTCAAGGAAGACAAGGAAAAACTCCCAGAAAAACTAGAGAAAAAAAGTCACACAAACATCTGACAGACCGCAGAAGAGACCTCATGTCCCTCCGCGTCACGGTTTGCTCATCCTTGTCCAGGACGACTCAGGGAGTGAAAATCAGGTGACCGGAGAAGTAGCTGGTCGAGAGCAGGTGGCTGCTGTCGAAGGCGGTGAGCCACACCCCGTCGCCCCACTTCAGCTCCAGCAGGGTCCCGCCTGAGGCGGTGATGTAGCCTTTCTGCTCCGAGATGTAGGAGTGTAGCACCACAACGCCGTTGAGTTTCAGGTCCACATGGCCCACGCTACTGAAGAACATGCAGTGGAATTGAAACTCGTAGACGCCGGGCTCCGCGCAGCTGAACACCCCCGTGGTCGGTTCGTAGTGGTTCTGTCCGTTGTAGATTACCTGACGGAAGGCGATGGGCATGTTCAGTGCGGGGTAGTCGAAACCAAGACTCACAGCAAAAGCGGATTTTGTCGTGCAACCCGGCCCGGGAGGTCCAGTTTTGCCCTCGATACCAGGTGGTCCTTGGCTTCCTGGAACAGGAGAGATAGAAAGCAACAGTCACGCTCCGGAAGAAGGAAACCCTAATATCCACTTAATAGAAGAAGAGGAGGAAGAGGAGGAGGACGAGGATGAGGAGAGGAAGAGGAAGGAGGGGAGAAGGAAGAAGGAGAGGAAGAAGAGGAGGAAGAGCAAGAAGGAGAGGACGTAGAGGAGGAAGAGGAGGAAGAGCAAGAAAGAGAGGAAGAGGAAGAGGAAGAAGAGGAGGAAGAGGAAAAAGGAGAGAAGGAAGAGGAAGAAGGAGAGGAAGAAGAGGAGGAAGAGGAGGAAGAAGGAGAGGAGGCTTGCAAAGAGGAGGAAAAAGGTTTGATGTTACCTTTGGGCCCTTGTGGTCCTTGTTTATGAGCTGCAGAGAGACCGCCATGGGAGGTTATCATCCCACATTATCATCCACATTATCATCCACAATATCAAATCACATTATCATCCACATTATCATCCACATTGTCATCCACATTGTCATCCACATTATCATCCACATTATCATCCACATTGTCATCCACATTGTCATCCACATTGTCATCCACATTATCATCCACATATCATCCACATTGTCAACCACATTATCATCCACATTGTCATCCACATTATCATCACATTATCATCCACAATGATCAAATCCACATTATCATCCACATTGTCATCCACATTATCATCCACATTGTCATCCACATTGTCATCCACATTATCATACACAATATCAAATCACATTGTCAACCACATTATCATCCACATTGTCAGCCACATTATCATCCACATTATCACCCACATTATCATCCACATTATCATTCACATTGTCATCCACTTTATCATCCACATTATCATCCAAATTATCATCCACATTGTCAACCACATTATCATTCACATTATCATCCACATTGTCATCCACGTTATCATCGACAACACATTGTCTCCCTCTACTGATGACTTGTGATGACTGATGACTGTCCACTCACCATTCTCGTCCCAGGGGCTCAGGTCCATGGCAGGGATGTCCTTGCAGAGTCGGTAACCCACCCCGCGAGGTCGGTACTCGAATGGGTTGTGAGGTACCTCGGTGATGCCGGTGTTGTCGCAGATGATGCGGGCCAGGGAGGTGGCCTTCAGGGAGGCTCTCTGGTCCTCCGTGAACACCCCCGGGTTCTCCCACCACAATCTGAAACGGAGGTGGCGTCTCTCATTTAGGAGTTTGGACGGTGTGGATGTTTCGGCGGGAAATAACAAACCAAGGAACCAGGGCTGTAGGGGGGGGCCTAGACCTTCTCATTTACATGTCTGGCCCCCCTAAATTTCTGATTGTTCACATTAAGAAATGAAGTCGCACCTGTCTCCCTGCCGGATGTTCCGGAACTGCTTGGCGATGAGGCAGGCGAACAGAGGCCCCACGCGGCCGTTGGGCACGAAGGGCTCGGCCACTCCGCCCAGCCACACGTCGATGTTGTCGGCTGTCCCGTACAGGGCCAGCAGGTTGTTAGCCAGCTTGGTGTTGTTCATCACCATAGCCAGCTCCCGCAGATTCTGGGGTTGAGACAGGCCACAGAAGCCACGCCACTTGTTGTAACCTGCGGATTCAGAGGATGAAGGAGTCAAACCTTCTTGTTGAGAAAACCTTGAGTTTTCCTCTGATGTGCTGCTTCAGACTGGCGATTTTAGTATTATAAAAAAATTGGGGGTGGGGGGGGTCAGGTTGGAATGTTAAAAGGACAGGAATCTGCTGATTGGCTCCTGGAGGGAGAAAGGGAGGGGCCTTACCAGGAAGCCCGTGGTCCCGGCCGCGCTGCATGTTGAGGGCGGACAGGTCCAGGGACAGCTTGGAGAAGAACTGGAAGAGACGTTCCCTCAGCTCGTCAGGCATCATCTGGTCCTGAGTGTTCAGCTTGGCCTGGCGACCCACCAGACCCCTCAGGATGGGGTCCACACCACCTGCAGGACAGCCGGACGAGAGTCAGACCCGGCCGAAGGAGAAGTTTGTCGCTTGAAGCAAATCCTTCACATCTAGCCGTATCATTAAACCTTCTACCGTACATACCATCTGTGTTCTCTTTTTGTGCAAGGTAAGGGGCGATAGACCACGATCATACTCATTTGCACCCTTACAAACGTACGTGACAGTGGATCGGTCGATCGATCGGGGGAGGTGTGTACCTTCGAAGACAACCCTCCAGGTAGTGAAGAAGGCCTTGTGCAGCACGGGACTGGGAAAGCTGGGGTGCTCCTGGTACTTCTCGTCCAGACGGAACACGACAGGCTGGATGGCCAGGTGAGCAAAGCGGTAGGCGGCCGTGGCGAACACGTTGGAGATGCTGGGGTCAACGTGCTCGTCGTAGCCGGGGTAGGTGGAGAGCTGCTTGGAGAGCTCCTCAGGGCCCACGATGTGCCGCAGGTAGTCCCTGAAGGTAATCACCTGAGAGGGGAAGGTCGAAGGCAGGTTTCACAGTTCATCGTTCAAGAATAGATGGGTTTCCAGGGGCAACACTTCACGGTAGGGTGACTTTAACGACCGGGTAACTGCATTGCAATACAAGATAAGATAATTCTTTATTAGTCCCACAGTGGTGAACCTTGTACATTTAGTCATTTACATTTAGTCATTTAGCAGACGCTCTTATCCAGAGCGACTTACAGTAAGTACAGGGACATTCCCCCAAGGCAAGTAGGGTGAAGTGCCTTGCCCAAGGACACAACGTCATTTGGAACGGCCGGGAATCGAATTGACAACCTTCAGATTACTAGCTCAGCCACCTTGACTCGGGACATGGGAACTGCTACTGGGTTAAGATTAGGGTTCAACAAAGTTAGGGTTTGAGTGAAAGGGAGGGTTAGGGTGAGGACCCACCTGGAAGTAGGCTCCCATGATCTTCCTGGCCTCCTGGTAGATCCTCTCTCCGACCCAGCAGGGGTTCAGCTTGGCCAGCGCTCGAGCCAGGCGGTTGTGCTCCCTGAGCATCAGGGTGTGGATGGAGGTCAGGGCGATGTGCTCGTTCACCCGATCGTCACCTGGAAAAACGCAACCCGAAAATAACCAGGGTTTGGCATCAGGAAACACTGGAATATACAGTATATATATGTAAGAAAATAGGTATTTCTGATGGTTCACTCACCTGCCATGAAGCAGGGCACCTCAGTGGCTGTAACGTCATTGGTCATGCGTACACGATTGGTACACATGTTTGACTCCATGCTACTGAAGGGCAGGAGTTCACGGCCGGAGTCGGTGTACTGCATGTTGACCCTCATCAGGCCCTTGTCGTCGGTGAGGCTCCGCAGACTGCGGGCCTTGACGTCGTCGGCTCCGTACACCTGGCCCACGTCGATGAAAGCCGTCAGGGCGTTCATCTGTTGACGCGCGTTGATGGCGCCGAGATGCTGCCCGTGTTTCCTGTTCCACAGGCGGGCGCCGAACGGAAGAAGGGCATGCACTGGCTGGAGCCAAAACGGTCGTTGTTCATGGGGATCTGTTTCAGACGAAAGAGGGAGCGGCTAGGGTCGCGCTGAAGGATGTAAGGTGTGTGTGTGTATCTGTGTGTATCTCTGTGTGTGTGTCTGTGTGCGTATCTGTGTGTGTGTGTGTGCGCGCGTATCTGTGTGCGTACCTGTGTGTCTGTGTGCATACTTGTGTGTGTGTTTGTGTGTGTCTATGTGTGTATGTGTGTGCGTATCTGTGTGTGTGTGTTGAGCTTTGAGAAAGGCACGGACCTTGATGGGGAAGCAGGGCTCTGTGCGGTCACAGCTGGCGTCACAGTCGATGCCGTCGTTATAGGAGCAGATGCTGGGGGAGTGAGGGGTGAAGGTCAGGTCGTGGTCCGTCCACTGGCCGAAGATGGTCAGCAGGTGCGTGTAGTGGCCGTCGTTCTTCACGTCCGAGTTGGCCATGCTCAGGATGCGGTCGGACACCTCCCTCACCTGGAGACACGGAGAAAGACATCCTATTGGTCAGATATAAGACAATGAAACAATCTGGCAGGTTACCATTCTGTGAGTGCTTCAACCTTCAGTATATATGATATATAACATTACCATTCTGTCAGTGCTTCTAGCTTCAGTATAAACAAATAGGACTGCTGTTACCACGGGAACAGACCTCTGAACTCCTGTTCATTCTTTTGTACCTTCTGTGAGCACAACTTCAACGTCCCTCAGGATCAAAAGCGTCTACAGCGATGGAAGAAAATGAAAATGCAGGAAGGAAGACAGGGATGGCTGTACCATGGGAAGCAGGAAGTTGTTGATCCGCTTGTCTGCGTCCCAGCCCTTAGGCTGCAAGATGCCGTCCTGGTACTCTGCAGGCAGCCAGCGGGCGAAGGGGGTGTTCGATGAGCCTTTAATGGGGTTTTTCCTGGAAAACAGAGAGAATCGTTCATCATTCAACCTGATTGACGTTTGTGTGCTTGTTTGATTCATAAAAAAACCATAAGAGATCCGATCATAACTTTTTTGATCTTTAAAATAATTATATATAAAATAAAATAAATGTGTTTCATCAGCCCTACTTCAGTACTTGACATATTCATTCAAGCACACACTTTTATCCAATGCGGACGTGTAAGATCGGGGGAATTGAACCTGTGATCTGCAGTCAAGCGTTTTGAGGTACACCCAATCCCTTTGTCTATGTGACGAGTGTGGACTAGCCGTTCAACGGGTCTGTCTTACCGGTCGTTGCAGATGCTGGTGGCAGGGCGAAACTTGTCCAGATCAGGGACTAAATTACAGCTGGCACGTGCTCTGGGAGAGCAGCCTGTCAGATCAGCAATCGTTTTCATTTGCTCCTTGGAGAGGAGATCTGAGAGGCGACGACAAAGTGTGTGTAAGTGTTTGTGTACATGTAGTCTGTGTGTGTTTACATTTTTTCATTTGGCAGGAAGCTTTTATCCAAAGCGACATACAAGAAAGAGCTTTTCAAAAAGTGCATAGGTCAATGATCATAAACAACAAAATAGAAGATAGAAGAGCATGTAGTTAAACAAATTACAATTAAACAATATGATCCTCGAAAGTGCTAGAGTGTACCTGGAGGAAAGCAAACAACCATAATATAATTCACAGCGAATACAAGTCGTTAAATCAGTTACAACTAACCAACAAGTGCAACAACTCCCTCAATAAGTGTCATTGTGTTCCTGGAGGAAATAAACTAACTGATTAGATTAGCTATCTGATCCAACAAATCTTTCTTAAGTACTGTTTTACTCCCGGAACAAGTGCGCCGTGTTTAAGTGTGTGTGAACATGTGTGTGCACGTGTGAGAGGGGACCGACCCGTAGCGTTAAGAAAATGTTTCACTCTGGTAGACCTCTCCTGGATCAGGGTGATGGCCTGCTCCATGTAGTCCGCCGAGCGCACAGCCATGCGGGTCCTGCCGTTAGGCTGCATCATGAGACGCAGGATGTCGGTCGGTGAAATGGAGCTCCCCCTCACCCTCACGAGGCTCCTGCGCATGAGAGAGGAAACATTTTGTTTCTGAATCAAAACCACTCTCCTGGTGGGTGATTCTGTGTCTGAGCAGGGCTTGTGGAAATGTCTATTTACTGTTTTAGTGAATTTGAAATGCATTGTCGTAGGCCATACTGTATGAAATGACCATACTTGAACTAGTAGGTTGACCAGACGTAAACTACCAACTGCATGAGCTTACCTTGAAGACTACATCACTAACTAAGAACTAGAGCTACCTCAGGGGAATTCAGCGCTGTCCTAGAGAACACAAACAGGATCCCAGGATCACTTAAGAGAAGTGACCACCAACCGAAGGTTACAGTGAGAACGTCATATGTACAGAGTAAGAGACAAGTAGCATAAGGGAGAACAACTCTTCGGATGGATGACGGAGGGGGGGTCGGGCTGACTGCGGCTCTAGCACAAGATAAAGCGAGATATCAACAGACGTCAACCAGACTGTACGGCTAGGACTGATAGGGGAAGACCTTCAGCGACCAAGACAAACTTACATACATAGCTGGGAGACATAACAGGAGTTACCCACATAGGCTAGGGTTCAATGAACAAATTAGAGAGGTTCCCTGAAATGTATAAAGCTTGCTGTTAAATCATGTTTTAGTTAAGCCCGTGAATGTATTCCTGATGATTCAATAAACAAAATTTGCATTTGAACTTGGAACCAGCCTCTCTCCCACGCCTTCTTAACAGCAACCGTTTCTTGGCTAGAAAAAGCCTTCCACAGTATAAATACAATTATTGTTATTATTTATGTATAATATAAAACAAGTAATACTGTATGCGGTTAACTACTTTAAAAAAATCGATTAACACTGATTATTATCTGTAATTAACAGATACAGATTAACAGATGATTACGGTTTATTTCCTGTAAATCAAACGTCTGATTGTCTACTTACTCTTTTCTGGAGTGCTCGTATGCCTTGTCCACTCTTACTATAGCGTCATTCACAGCCCTCTCGATGAAATTTCTGCTCAAAAGAGCTTCTGAAAATCAAATATAAAAAACATAACTTACAAAACGTTTTCAGCTTTATGTTACTGAGTATTAGATCAGCCAGAAACATATAGAACTTATAACTGACATAAATTAAATCGGTAAAGGAAAATATAATTACTTAATAATAAATGCACACTAATCTGAATTCATTTTTCAACTGTATTCTTCCAACAACACCCTCTTGAAAACGAAATAACTTCATCACGAAGCACAGAAATGCTTTAATTTATGAAAAAGATTAAGCCAATAAAGCCTTTAAAATAGGCTTGATTATGTTTGAATAAAATAAATAAAACATCTAAATAAAGAGCATCTATATTCTCTTTCCTCTCAGTGTGTGCTGAAGTTGTTATCAGAGACACAGGGGCAGGAGAAGAGAGGAGACCCTGACCTACCCTTACATACCCTTACCCATACATACCCTTACCCTAACCCACAGGAGAGGAACACTCACCAGTCGCTCGACCACACATGCAGAGGCACAAGCCTGCAGCCAGCAGAAACAGAAACCCCTTCATTTCTGCAGGACAAAGAAGGAATGATTCGTAAAGAACTTTCCAGAAAAACAAGATCTCTAAACTACGCCCTATTGTAAAATGCTCAGTTGAAGCTGGATGACAGAAGCTCTATAAAAGGGTCCCATCTGATAAAATACCTTCAACCTTGATGTGTGCTCCTCCAGAATGGACCAGTTAATGAGTTGTACGGAGTGTGAGTATTTATAGTCCATCATCCCTCAGTTTCCAACCTTGTCGTTCCTCCTCCCCTCCTCCTTCTGAACCCAGAGTATCCTTGGCAAACAATATTTTCTTCTGAAGTGGAACTAAGATTCCTGCCAATTGATGTTATACCATTTACCTTAAACCCCGCCTCCTTGCATAGACGAGACTACTGCAATCTATTGTCATGATTTGAAGTGCGTGGTCACTTACTTGGTCATTTACTTGGTAATCAAGGAAATGCATTTAATATTAGGAGAATTGCATTTAAGACTAAAACGTTTTTATTATGGATCAAATGACTTGGGACTGAATGTAGTTCAGTCATGATGATGACTCCTGAAGAATGTTGCTCTTATCTTTGGAGGCTTGGTAACTTCTACTCAGGGTCAGCTATTGCTAGGGCGCTATGAAGAGGGGTGCGACAAATTCCGAATTGCATCCATTAATTAACCGTCCCGCACCACAAGCAGAGGGCGCCAAGTCACATATTTTGGGACATCACTCTGATTTGCGCTGCCCGGGGGGCGCCGGCCCTGCTCCTACTGACCAACACTGTGGGAACTACTTCTTTTGTTAGGCTACTTCAAATAGTAGACATCATATTTACATTTACATTTTACATTTACATTTACATTTATTCATTTAGCAGACGCTTTTATCCAAAGCGACTTCCAAGAGAGAGCTTTACAAAAGTGCATAGGTCACTGATCATAACAACGAGATATCCCCAACATTGCAAGTAGTCAAACATGAATCATACATTGTGAAAAAAAACTAAAATAAGTGCCAAAGGGAAAAATCATAAGAGCATGATGTACTTCTTTTGTTAGGCTACTTCAAATAGTAGACATCATATTCTCTCCCGTGTTATCTCAAGGTTTATGCGTTTACTTAAAACATTTGATTGTGGAACACCATAAACTGTTCAAGCTGTTGTTTCCTCAGAAGAAACTTTTACCAAAGCCCCATTTTCCTTTCCATTATCCCCGCTGCATCCAGAAAATTGGACCTGTAACTACTTCAATTGTTTGTGTATGCGGTATGAAGGCAAGCATAATTTTTTCAAAAAACTAATTAAATCGGGTGTTTTTTTACATTGTCAAAAAAAACATCAGAATTAGCCTATATGATACACCATTGGCAGTCTTCAACAACTTTTAATTGCTGAGACTTAAGTCCAGTGAAAATGTTGTCGGGATAATGTAGGCAGGGCGAACAGCACCCCGACGCGAAGCGGAGGGGTTTTGTTTCGCCCTGAAGGGGTCTTATTTTCCAGATAATGACCGGCGTTCTATACATTATTCCTTACGTATGATACTTGGACCAATACGCTGTTCTTATTGGTCCAGAGACATTCTCAAAAGTTAACAAATGTAACGTTTTTTACGGAACTAGCACTGAAACTCCTCAGAGTTGTTGACATGTTGCCTTGGAGATGTAGCGACGTCAGCAGTGCAAGTGCCGCTGATGAGAGCCATCGCGTAGTTTGTTATCTTGTTTGATCCGTTGCAAGACTATTTCTGACAGGACGTTCTTATTTAGGTGATGTTATGTGAAATAAGAAAATAAGTAACATGTCAAAATATATGTCACTCAATTAGGCAATATTTCTAAATTCTCTGACATGATTAAAATGTTTCTTCAGGTCAGATCTACAAATGCGATGTGTCTCTGAGTTCTGATCACAAGCAAAGGGCATATTATTTTATTACTTGTTCAAATTTCCTGGAATAGTATCTTAAAACGTACTTTCGTTTTCCCGTAAAATAACTTAGTTAAGATAACATGTCATGTAATTATGGTTATCGCTGTTGCTCAAATGAGAGAAAGAAAATAAATCTGTCTATTTTGTTTATAACCGATATTTGTAGTTGAGATGACTTGAAAATCTGAAATGCTTATTTGGAAGTCAAGTCACCAAGTGTTTCTAACAGGTTGTGTTGGTGGAAAGACGTTTCGCGGCCACGGTGATATAGAGATTTAGCGCCCCCTTCTGGATCAGGCAGGTCAACACAGTGGATTTAATGAAAATACGAATTGGGATTAAGGAGGATGAGAAAGAAAAAAAATTGCAAGCGTAACAAGAGGTGCATGCAAAACAACTAAAATATTTATTTGCTTAATCAATTAAAGGAAAATCAAATCAGAAATCATTTTGAACAGCAGTACAGCCATATGAGCTGCCTGTGTTCCATCCTTACTTCATCAATTGAATCTAAAACATAAATACATGTAATCCTAGAGCCCTGCTCTTGTCTAATCAGTACAAAGCAGGCGCTTTAAAAGAAGAGACCTGATTTTCTCCGCGTCACGTTTGCATCTGTCCAGGACTCAGGGAGTAAAAACAGGTGACCAGAGAAGTAGCTGTTAGAGCGCATGCGGCTGTTGCCGCGGGAGGTGAGCCACACCTGGTCGCCCCGTTTGAGCTCCAGCATGGTCCCGCCTGAGGCGGTGGTGCGGCTCTTTCTTTCCTGCTTGGTGATGAAGGAGTACAGCACCCGTACGTTGTTGAGTTTCAGGTCCACATGGCCCACGCTATTGTTGAACGTGCAGTGGAACTCAAACTCGTAGACGCCGGGCTCCACGCAGGTGAACATCCCCGTGGCCGGATTGTAGTGGTTCTGTCCGTTGTAGATTATGTTACGGAAGGCGATGGGCTTGTTTGGTTTGGGGTTGTTGAAACCAAGACTCACAGCAAAAGCGGATTTTGGCATGACACCCGGCCCGGGAGGTTCTTGGCTTCCTGGAACAGGAGAGATAAAAAGCAACAGTCACGCTCCGGAAGAAGGAAACCCTAATATCCACTTAATAGAAAAAGAGGAGGAGGAGGAAGAGGAGAGGAGGAGGAGGAAGAGGAAGAAGGAGAGGAAGAGGAGGAAGAGGAAGAAGGAGAGGAGGAGGAAGAAGAGGAGGAAGAGGAGGAGAGGAGGAATAGTAGAGGAGGGAGGTGAAGAGGAGGAGGGTTTGATTTTTCCTGTGGGCCCTCGTGGTCCTCCTCTTTGAGCTGCAGAGAAATCACCATTGGAGGTTATCATCCACATTATCATCCACATTATCATCCACATTGCCATCCACATTATTATCCACATTGTTATCCACATTGTCATCCTCATTGTCATCCACATTGTCATCCACATTGTCATTCACAATATCAAATCACATTATCATCCACATTATCATTCACATTATCATTCACATTATCATTCACATTATCAGCCACATTATCATCCACATTATCATCCATAATATCAAATCACATTATCATCCACAATATCAAATTACATTATCATCCACATTATCATCCACATTATCATCCACATTATCACCCACATTATCATCCACATTATCATCCACATTATCATCCACATTATCATCCACACTGTCCTCCACATTATCATCCACATTGTCATCCACGTTATCATCCACGTTTTCATCCACATTATCAACCAATTTTCATCTACATAATGATGACTAGACGACACATTGTCTCCCTCTACTGATGACTTGTTCCACTCACCGTTCTCGTCCCAGGGGCTCAGGTCCATGGCAGGGATGTCCTTGCAGAGTCGGTACCCCGCCCCGCGAGGTCGGTACTCGAATGGCTTGTGAGGTACCTCAGTGATGCCGGTGTTGTCGCAGATGATGCGGGCCAGGGAGGTGGCCTTCAGGGAGGCTCTCTGGTCCTCCGTGAATACCCCCGGGTTCTCCCACCACAATCTGAAACGGAGTTGGCGTCGTCATTTAGGAGTTTGGACGGTGTGGATGTTTCGGCGGGAAATAACAAACCAAGGAACCAGGGCTGTAGTCACGGGGTCTGCGGGGGCCTAGACCTTCTCATTAACATGTCTGGACACCCTAAATTTCTGATTGTTCACATTAGAAAATTAAGTTGCACCTGTCTCCCTGCCGGATGTTCCGGAACTGCTTGGCGATGAGGCAGGCGAACAGAGGCCCCACGCGGCCGTTGGGCACGAAGGGCTCGGCCACTCCGCCCAGCCACACGTCGATGTTGTCGGCTGTCCCGTACAGGGTCAGCAGGTTGGTAGCCAGCTTGGTGTTGTTCATCACCATAGCCAGCTCCCGCAGATTCTGGGGTTGAGACAGGCCACAGAAGCCACGCCACTTGTTGTAACCTGCGGATTCAGAGGATGAAGGAGTCAAACCCTGGAGAAAACCTTGTGCTGCCTCAGACCGACGTTTTAGTAGTATTATTTATTTACTTTGGGGAGTGGAGTCAGGTTGTAATGTTAAAAGGACAGGAATTTGCTGATTGGCTCTTGGAGGGAGAGAGGGAGGGGCCTTACCAGGAAGCCCGTGGTCTCGGCCGCGCTGCAGGTTGAGGGCGGCCAGGTCCAGGGCCAGGTGGGAGGTGAACTGGAAGAGACGTTCCCTCAGCTCGTCAGGCATCATCTGGTCCTGAGTGTTCAGCTTGGCCTGGCGACCCACCAGACCCCTCAGGATGGGGTCCACACCACCTGCAGGACAGCCGGCCGAGAGTCAGACCGGCCGAAGGAGAAGTTTGTCGCTTGAAGCAAATCCTTCACATCTCGCCGTATCACTAAACATTCTACCCTACATAACATCTGTGTTCTCTTTCTGTGCAAGGTAAGGCGCGATAGACCACGATCGCACTCATTTGCACCCTTACAAACAGTGACAGTGGATTGGTCAACGATCGGGGGAGGTGTGTACCTTCGAAGACGACCCTCCAGGGGGTAAAGAAGGATCTGTGCAGCAGGGGACTGGGGAAGATGGGGTGCTCCTGGTACTTCTCGTCCAGACGGAACGAGAAGGGCTGGATGGCCAGGTGAGCGAAGCGGTAGGCGGCCGTGGCGAACACGTTGGAGATGCTGGGGTCAACGTGCTCGTCGTAGCCGGGGTAGGTGGACAGCTGCTTGGAGAGCACCTCAGGGCCCACGATGTGCCGCAGGTAGTCCCTTAAGGTAATCACCTGAGAGGGGAAGGTCGAAGGCAGGTTTCACAGTTCATCGTTAAAGAATAGATGGGTTTCCAGGGGCAACACTTCACGGTAGGGTGACGTTAACGACCGTGTAACTGCATTGCAATACATGTGGTGACAACATAAGATAATCCTTTATTAGTCCCACAGTGGGGAACATTGTACTTTTAACTGCTACTGGGTTAAGATTAGGGTTAAACAAAGTTAGGGTTTGAGTGAAAGGGAGGTTTAGGGTGAGGACCCACCTGGAAGTAGGCTCCCATGATCTTCCTGGCCTCCTGGTAGAGCCGTTCTCCGACCCAGCCGGGGTTCAGCTTGGCCAGCGCTCGAGCCAGGCGGTTGTGCTCCCTCAGCATCAGGGTGTGGATGGAGGTCAGGGCGATGTGCTCGTCTACCCGTTCGTCACCTGGAAAAACGCAACCCGAAAATAACCAGGGTTCAATAGTCAATATCAGGGAATTTAAACCGGAATCGATTCAACTTTGGCATCAGGAAACACTGGAATATACAGTATATATATGTTAAGAAATTTGTATTTCTGATGGTTCGCTCACCTGCCACGAAGCAGGGCACCTCAGTGGCTGTAAAGTCATTGGTGATGCCTGCGCGATTGGTACAGATGTTTGACTCCATGCTATTGAAGGGCAGGAGTTCGCGGCCGGAGTCGTTGTACTGCATGTTGACCCTCATCAGGCCCTTATCGTCGGTGAGGCTCCGCAGACTGCGGGCCTTGACGTCGTCGGCTCCGTACACCTGGCCCCCGTCGATGAAAGCCGTCATGGCGTTGATCTGTTGACGCGCGTTGATGGCGCCGAAGATGCTGCCCGTGTTTCCTGTTCCACAGGCGGGCGCCGAACGGAAGAAGGGCATGCACTCGCTGGAGCCAAAACGGTTGTCGTTCCTGGGGATCTGTTTCAGACGAAAGAGGGAGCGGCTAGGGTCGCGCTGAAGGATGTAAGGTGTGTGTGTGTAACTGTATGTGTGTGTATCTGTGTGTGTGTTGACCTTTGAGAAAGGCACGGACCTCGATGGGGAAGCAGGGCTCTCTGCGGTCACAGCTGGCGTCACAGTCGATGCCGTCGTTGTAGGAGCGGATGCTGGGGGAGTGAGGGGTGAAGGTCAGGTCGTGGTCCGTCCACTGGCCGAAGATGGTCACCAGGTGCGTGTAGAGCCCGTCGTTCTCAATGTCCGAGTTGGCCGTGCTCAGGATGCGGTTGGACACCTCCCTCACCTGAAGACACGGAGAAAGACATCCTATTGGTCAGATAGAAGACAATGAAACAATCTGGCAGGTTACCATTCTGTGAGTGCTTCAACCTTCAGTATATATGATATAATATTACCATTCTGTCAGTGCTTCTAGCTTCAGTATAAACAAATAGGACTGCTGTTACTACGGGAACAGACCTACGCTTCAACGTCCCTCAGGATCAACTTCAACGTCCCTCAGGATCAAAAGCGTCTACAGCGAAGGAAGAAAATGAAAATGCAGGAAGGAAGACGGGATGGCTGTACCAGGGGAAGCAGGAAGTTGTTGATCCACCTGTCTGCGTCCCAGCCCTTAGGCTGAGAGATGCCGTCCTGGTACTCTGCAGGTAGCCAGCGGGCAAAGGGGGTGTTCGATGAGCCTTTGATGGGGTTTTTCCTGGGAAACAGAAAAAAATGTTCATCATCCTACCAGATTGTCATTTGCGTGCTTGTTTGATTCATAAAAAAAAACATAAGAGATCCGATCATAACTTTTTTGATCTTTAAAATAATTATTAAAAATTAAAAAAATGATTCATCAGCTCTACCTCATTTACATTTACATTTATTCATTTAGCAGACGCTTTTATCCAAAGCGACTTCCAAGAGAGAGCTTTACCTCAGTACTTGACATATTCATTTAGCACACACTTTTATCCAATGCGGACGTGTAAAATGGGGGAATTGAACCTGTGATCTGCAGTCAAGCGTTTTGAGGTACCACTCCCTTTGTCTATGTGACCAGTGTGTATGGCAAGCCGTTTTATCATTTAATCAATGAATTCTTGATATCCAAAATTCGAATTGTTGATATCAACAATTGCATTTTGGATATCAAGAATTCGAATTTTGGATATCAACAATTGCATTTTGGATATGAAGAATTCGCATTTTTGATATCAACAATTGCATTTTGGATATCAACAATTCGCATTTTGGATATCAACAATTGCATTTTGGATATCAAGAATTCGCATTTTGGATATCAAGAATGGAATTCTGGATATCAACAATTCGAATTCTTGATATCAAGAATTGAATTCTGGATATCAACAATGTATGCTAATGACTATCATGTGGGCAGGAGTAGGCAGGCTACGTAAATTCTGTTTGCACGGGCGTAACATTTTCTACGCTAAGAGCGTTGCCCACTGCGGCCATTGTAGACTTTGCAATCCATTGGAGTTCGGTTTAGTTCAACATTGATTTTGAAAATGGATTAAGTTGGATGTTTTGAGACCCCCAAAAACGTAATAATTGTCCTAACCTTTATGAATGTAGGCTATTGTGCGCGTAACATAGTTATCTGGGTTCAGCAGACATATACCACAACAACCCGTCTGCTACGAGCAGAATAAACCCAACAGAATCCCAACTCTTGCGTAGTGGACGCAACGTTTTTTTAAACTCCCCCACTCCCCTACCCATTGGTTAACAGCTTCAATTTACGCAAATGTATGCTAGTTTGATATCCAGAATTGCATTTTGGATATCAAGAATATTCGAATTGTTGATATCCAGAATTGAATTGTTGATATCAAGAATTCCAATTGTTGGATATCCAAAATGCAATTGTTGATATCCAAAATGCGAATTGTTGATATCCAAAATGCAATTGTTGATATCAAAAATGCGAATTCTTGATATCCAAAATGCAATTGTTGATATCCAAAATGCGAATTCTTGATATCCAAAATGCAATTGTTGATATCAAAAATGAGAATTCTTGATATCCAAAATGCAATTGTTGATATCCAAAATTCGAATTCTTGATATCCAAAATGCAATTGTTGATATCCAAAAATGCGAATTCTTGATATCCAAAATGCAATTGTTGATATCCAAAATTCGAATTCTTGATATCCAAAATGCAATTGTTGATATCAACAATTCGAATTTTGGATATCAAGAATTCATTGATTAAATGATAAAACGGCTTGCCATAAGTGTGGGCTAGCCGTTCAGCGGGTCTGGCTTACCGGTCGTTGCAGATGCTGGTGGCAGGGCGAAACTTGTCCAGATCAGGGACTGATTTACAGCTGACACCTGCTCTGGGAGAGCAGCCTGTCAGATCAGCAATCGTTTTAATTTGCTCCTTGGAGAGGACATCTGAGAGGCAAAGAAAAAGTGTGTGTAAGTGTTTGTGTACATGTAGTCTGTGTGTGTTCACATTTACATGTATTCATTTGGCAGAAAGCTTTTATCCAAAGCGACAAGAAAGAGCTTTTCAAAAAGTGCATAGGTCAATGATCATAAACAACGAGATAGCCCCAAAAACATTGCGGGTAGCCAAAACATGAAGCATATGTAACCCAGGGTTACAGGGCACACATTAATTAAATGTAGATAACGAGTAACACATTAATAACATATTATCTTCGCGAAAGTGATTATTATTATTGATTTATTGAAATGGAAAAATGATGCCAGTGTGATTTGGTCCCAGGTTGAAACTGTGGATCCATGTAGCTACATATTTGTTTATTGCTGTGAGTGAACGTGCATCTTTCGGGGTGCAGGCGGGAAAGTTAGGGGTCTCGCGCTCTCTCCGGGGGAGAAAAAGAGGCTAACCGAACTAGACGAGAGAGAAGAGACAACAAACACATTTTACTGAAGAGAAAGAAAAATACAAAGATATTGATTTAATTCGTTGTGTACATTATTGTTTTGTGAGTGAATAGAGTGGTTGATTGAGAGAAGATTTCTTTATTTTCCTTATAGCGAAAGTTTAGTTTTTTCCATATTGTTTTGTTTTTTGCAGTTGGCTACTAGCTACTAGGCTAGCCGAAGATAGCTCTGCTACGGGGCTACTAGCTACTAGGCTAGCCGAAGATAACTCTGCTACGGTTGGAGAACTGTAGCTGCCTCAGCCGGGTCCAATTTCCTTTTCTCCCTCATCGTTCTACAACTGACTTTCGTCTGCAACCCGATCGGTTCTTTGAACACCAGTGGAGGCTACAGCCGAGTCTACCGAGTCATCGACGGGTTGCTAGCTACGGCAGCCAACAATCTGCTGGCTGCCTCTGAGAGATCAAGCCGAAAGAGACGATCTTGCTACGACTGGTAGGACAAGGGCCTGATTCTATTTGATATATATTTGTGTCTGCCCTGGAGCCAGACACTTAAACTGATCACTTTTGTGTGTATTTTTAGTTTGAGAAACTGTTGTACAAAATCGTTTGTGAGTGCGCGTGAGTTCACGCTGCTGCACTGTTTTTGTACATATGATGTGATTTAGAGATGAGATTGGAGTGAGAGATCTTTAGAATTGGCTGATCTACTACTTGATTTGTGTATTGATATATGTGTTGTTTTATACGTGTACTCTGTCAAGAATCAAATGAATAATGAACTCATAGAAATTAGAGAACAAATATCCAAAAGTAAAGTCAGTTTCAAAAATAAGACTCCCAAAATCAAATAAGACAGTGATAACCTCATAGATATTTTAAAAGCATTAAAAAAACTAATAAGAATGAAATAGATCAAAAGGAAGGGAATCAATTAATTGACATTTTCATTGATTTGGGGGAATTACTATTTTCTTATTTTTGTGTTTTTGCCATTGTGTTCCTTCACAAGTACAGTTGTACGCCTGGAACAAGTGCGTCGTGTTTAAGTGTGTGTGAACTTGTGTGTGCACGTGTGAGAGGGGACCGACCAGTAGCGTTGAGCAAACTATTCAGGAGGGGGTGGTTTCTGTGAGTCCTCTTCTGGATTAGGGTGATGGCCTGCTCCATGTAGTCCGCCAAGCGCACAGCCATGCGGGTCCTGCCGTTAGGCTGCTTTAAGAGACGCAGGATGTCTGACGGTGAGATGGATCTCCCCCTCACCCTCACGAGGCTCCTGCGCATGAGAGAGGAAACATTTAGTTTCTGAATCAAAACCACTCTCCTGGTGGGTGATTCTGTGTCTGAGCAGGGCTTGTGGAAATGTCTATTTACTGTTTTAGTGAATTTGAAATGCATTGTCGTAGGCCATACTGTATGAAATGATCATCACTTGAACTAGTTAGTTGACCAGATGTAAACTACCAACTGCATGAGCTTATTTTGAAGACTACATCACTAACTAAGAACTAGAGCTACCTCAGGGGAATTCAGCGCTGTCCTAGAGAACACAAACAGGATCCCAGGATCACGTAAGAGAAGTGACCACCAACCGAAGGTTACAGTGAGAACGTCATATGTACAGAGTAAGAGACAAGTAGCATAAGGGAGAACAACTCTTCGGATGGATGACCGAGGGGGGTCAGGCTGACTGTGGCTCTAGCACAAGATAAAGCGAGATATCAACAGACGTCAACCAGACTGTACGGCTAGGACTGATAGGGGAAGACCTTCAGCGACCAAGACAAACTTACATACACAGCTGGGAGACATAACAGGAGTTACCCACACAGGCTAGGGTTCAATGTACGAATTAAAGGGGTTCCCTGAAATGTATAAAGCTTGCTGTTAAATCATGTTTTAGTTAGGCCCGTGAATGTATTCTTGATGATTTTATAAACAAACTTTGCATTTGAACTTGGAACCAGCCTCCCCCCCACGCCTTCTTGACAGCAACTGTTTCTTGGCTAGAAAAAGCCTTCCACAGTATAAATACAATTATTGTTATTATTTATGTATAGTATAAAACAAGTAATACTGTATGCGTTAAATACGGTTAATCTATTAACACTGATTATTATCTGTAATTAACAGATACAGATTAACAGATGATTATGGTTTATTTCCTGTAAATCAAACGTTTTATTGTCTACTTACTTTTTTCTGGAGTACTCGTATGCCTCATCCACGATTACTTTAGCGTCCTTCACAGCCTTCTCTATGAAATCTCTGCTCAAAAGAGCTTCTGAAAATCAAATATTTAAAACATAACTTACAAAACGTTTTCAGCTTTATGTTACTGAGTATTAGTTCAGCCAGAAACATATAAAACTTATAACTGACATAAATTAAATTGGTAAAGGAAAATATTATTACTTAATAATAAATGCACACAAATCTGAATTCATTTTTCAACTGTATTCTTTCAATACCACACTCTTGAAAACGAAATAACTTCATCACGAAGCACAGAAATGCTTTAATTTATGAAAAAGATTAAGCGGATAAAGCCTTTAAAATAGGCTTGATTATTTTTTACAAAACTAAATCAAATAAAACATCTAAATAAAGAACATCTACATTCTCTTTCCTCTCAGTGTGTGCTGAAGTTGTTATCAGAGACACAGGGGCAGGAGAAGAGAGGAGACCCTTACCTACCCTTACATACCCTTACCATTACATACCCTTACCCTAACCCACAGGAGAGGAACACTCACCAGCCACTCGACCACACATGCAGAGGCACAAGCCTGCAGCCAGCAGAAACAGAAACCCCTTCATCTCTGCAGGACAAATAAGGAATGATTCTTAAAGAACTTTCCAGAAAAACAAGATTTTGAAACAACATCAGGTGATTGGGTTGTCAGTGATTGTCGAAGTCACCGTACTATTAAGACTTGGTATTTCTGGTAGGTTTGGACGTCATAACTGAATTGTAATAATAATAATGTTTTTTTCTAAAGCACTTTTTACTTGAAAAAAAATCTCAAAGTGCTACAGTTAAGATTATAAAACGAGGTAAAACATCAATATAAAATACAATGATATCATTAAAACTCATAAGATATGCTAAAAATAAATGTTTTAGTCCTATTTTAAAAGTCTCAGTAGTCGGGGACGGCGTTCCAGAGCAGCAGAGCAGCAGAACAGAAAGCCCGGTCACCCATGGTGTCAAATAGTTATGTAAATTAACTATATACAGCAGGTATTGGATTCAAATGATTTACATATAAAATGCTCAGTTCAAGCTGGATGGCAGAAGCTCTATAAAAGGGTGTAAGAGAGGTTCCCATCTGAAATACCTTCAACTTTGATGTGTGCTCCCCGGGATGGACCAGTTAGTGAGGTGTACTGAGTGTGGGTATTTATAGTCCATCATCCTCAGTTTCCAACCCTCTCGTTCCTCCTCCCCTCCTCCTTCTGAACCCAAAAGTATCCCTTGGCAAGTGGAATGAAACTACGATTCCTGCCAATCAATGTTTATACAATTTACCGTAAACCCCGCCTCCTTGTACAGACGAGACTACTGTGCAATCTATTGTCATGATTTGTGCTCAAGCACCCCTAAATTTAGAATAAAATTAAAATAAAAAAGCACCCCTAAAATTATAATAATTGTTTTTATTAATATTGTTTATTATCATTTGATGCTGGTAGTTCATGAAGAAAGGGACATTCTTAGTTTTTTCATTCATTCCATATTTTGCATAATAGTAAATACATGTATTAATTGTTATGTGAAATTAGGGATTTATTAGCAAGGCGGTTTAACACTTTTGCAAGGCACTGTATTCATGTCACATTCTCATTGGGGGCTGAGCACCCCTAAAGGTCTGATCCTAGAATCGCCCCTGGCTCGCATGAAGTGGGATTCGATCGCACTAGAGCAAAAATACGTATGAACCAAAGCCCATTGCTTTACACTGCGAGCTATAGGCTACCAGCTCTGAAAAATTACCCGAATCGTACTTATTAACTGAGTTGGCCTTCAGGTAACATCTTGATTTGGCTTCTTCTGAATCAACTCGTTACCGTAGACACTACCCGAATGTAGGCTACTCATCACGTATTTGGAGTTGTCTCAAGGCAATAGCCATATTAACCCAGGATATCACAGCCCCCGGTTGAAATCGACACCACATATGCTCGTTCGTCAAGAGCGGACCCAACCGAGTCCCAGGGCGGGCCCGGCACCCCAAGCCCGCCCATAGCGCCGGGTCTGGTGGAAACACCTTTCCATTCTGGATCGCCAAGCGGCCACGGTGATATCGAGATTTAGCGCCCCCTTCTGGATCAGGCAGGTCAACACAGTGGATTTAATGAAATTATGAATTGGGATTAAGGAGGATGAGAAAGAAAAAAAATATCAAGCGTAACAAGAGGTGCATGCAAAACAACTAAAATATTTATTTGCTTAATCAATTAAAGGAAAATCATATCAGAAATCATTTTTAATAGCAGTACAACCATATGAGCTGTCTGTGTTCCATCCTTACTTCATCAATTGAATCTAAAACATGAATAAATGTAATCCTAGAGCCCTGCTCTTGTCTAATCAGTGCAGAGCAGGCGCATTAAAAACAATCAAGTTTTCCTCTGACACACAAACACCTGACAGACCGCAGAAGAGACCTGATTTTCCTCTGCGTCACGGTTTACTCATCCTTGTCCAGGACGACTCAGGGAGTGAAAATCAGGTGACCGGAGAAGTAGCTATTAGTGCGCATGCGGCTGCTTTTTGTGGGCGGTGAGCCACACCCGGTCGCCCCGCTTGAGCTCCATTATGGTTCCGCCTGAGGCGGTGATGCTGGTGAATTTTGCCTGCTTGTTGATGTGGGAGTACAGCATCGAAACGTTGTTGCGTCTCAGAACCACGTAGCCCGCGGTATTGTAGAATGAGCAGTGGAACTCAAACTCGTAGACGCCGGGCTCCACGCAGGTGAACATCCCCCGTGGTCGGATTGTAGTGGTTCTGTCCGTTGTAGATTACCTGACCGAAGGCGATGGCCTTGTTCGTTCTGGGGTAGTTGAGACTCTTTGAGACACAGCAGCGAAGGCAGATTTTACCGAGACGCCCGGAGGCCCGCGACGTCCACTTCCCCGGAACCACGTAGTCCTCGGCTTCCTGGAACAGGAGAGATACAAAGCAACAGTCACGCTATGGAAGAAGGAAACCCTAATATCCACTTAATAGAAGAAGAGGAGGAAGAGGAGGAGGAGGAGAGGAAGAAGGAGAGGAGGAGGAAGAAGAGGAGGAGAGGAGGAATAGTAGAGGAGGGAGGTGAAGAGGAGGAGAGGAGGGTGTGTTACCTTTGGGGCCCTCGTGGTCCTTGTTTTCCTCTTCTTGAAGCTGCAGAGAAATTACCATTGGAGGTTATCCACCACATTATCAACCACATTATCCACATTGTCATCCACATTGTCATCCACATTGTCATCCACAATATGAAATCACATTGTCATCCACATTATCATCCACATTATCATCCACATTGTCATCCACACACTATCATCCACATTGTCATCCACATGATCATCCACATTATCATCCACGACATCATCCACATTGTCTCCCTCTACTGATGACTTGTTCCACTCACTGTTCTCGTCCCAGGGGCTCAGGTCCATGGCAGGGATGTTCTTGCAGAGTCGGTACCCCGCCCCGCGAGGTCGGTACTCGAATGGGTTGTGAGGTACCTCGGTGATGCCGGTGTTGTCGCAGATGATGCGGGCCAGGGAGGTGGCCTTCAGGGAGGCTCTCTGGTCCTCCGTGAACACCCCCGGGTTTTCCCACCACAATCTGAAACGGAGGTGGCGTCACCATTTAGGAGTTTGGACGGTGTGGATGTTTCGGCGGGAAATAACAAACAAAGGCACCAGAGATGTAGCCACGGGGAGGGGTGGTGTAGGGGGGCCTAGACCTTCTCATATACATGTCCGGCCCCCCTAGATGTCTGATTGGTTACATTAAGAAATTAAGGAAATGTTGACGTATAATTGTTTTAGTGGCCTCCTTTTAAGTCGCACCTGTCTCCCTGCCGGATGTTCCGGAACTGCTTGGCGATGAGGCAGGCGAACAGAGGCCCCACGCGGCCGTTGGGCACGAAGGGCTCGGCCACTCCGCCCAGCCACACGTCGATGTTGTCGGCTGTCCCGTACAGGGCCAGCAGGTTGGTAGCCAGCTTGGTGTTGTTCATCACCATAGCCAGCTCCCGCAGATTCTGGGGTTGAGACAGGCCACAGAAGCCACGCCACTTGTTGTAACCTGCGGATTCAGAGGATGAAGGAGTCAAACCCTCGTGGAGAAAACCTTGAGTTTGGAACTGTGAAAAGGACGGGAATTTGCTGATTGGCTCTTGGAGGGAGAGAGGGAGGGGCCTTACCAGGAAGCCCGTGGTCTCGGCCGCGCTGCAGGTTGAGGGCAGCCAGGTCCAGGGCCAAGTGGGAGGTGAACTGGAAGAGACGTTCCCTCAGCTCGTCAGGCATCATCTGGTCCTGAGTGTTCAGCTTGGCCTGGCGACCCACCAGACCCCTCAGGATGGGGTCCACACCACCTGCAGGACAGCCGGACGAGAGTCAGACCCGGCCGAAGGAGAAGCTTGAAGCAAATCCTTCACATGTCGCCGTATCACTAAACCTTCTACCGTAGATACCACGTAAGGCGCGTGATCACACTCATTTGCACCCTTACAAACAGTGACAGTGGATTGGTCGATCGATCGGGGGGAGGTGTGTACCTTCGAAGACGACCCTCCAGGGGGTAAAGAAGGATCTGTGCAGCAGGGGACTGGGAAAGCTGGGGTGCTCCTGGTACCTCTCGTCCAGACGGAACGAGAAGGGCTGGATGGCCAGGTGAGCGAAGCGGTAGGCGGCCGTGGCGAACACGTTGGAGATGCTGGGGTCCACGCGCTCGTTGTAGCCGGGGTAGGTGGACAGCTGCTGGAGAGCACCTCAGGGCCCACGATGTGCCGCAGGTAGTCCCTGAAGGTGATCACCTGTGAGGGGAAGGTCGAACATAGAATCAGAATTCGGTTTATTCGCCATGTATGTTACACAAATACGGAATCTACTGTGGTTTTACAGTGAATTTACTAGGTTTGTGAATTTACTAGGTTTTACAGTTAGTTGTTAAAGAATAGATGGGTTTCCGGGGGCAACACTTCACGGTAGGGTGACTTTAACGACGGGTAACTGCATTGCAATACAAGATAAGACAATCCTTTATTAGTCCCACAGTGGGGAACATTGTACATGGGAACTGCTAGGGTTAAGATTAGGGTTAAACAAAGTGCGGGTTATCCTACGCTCTGGATATCTTATCCAGAGCGATTAACAGTAAGTACAGGGACATTCTCCCCGAGGCAAGTAAGTGCCTTGCCCAAGGACACAACGTCATTTTGCACGAACCAGCAACCTTCTGATTAATAGCCCGACTCCCTAACCACTCGCCATCAGACCCCCAGAGAAATGGAGGTTTAGGGTGAGGACCCACCTGGAAGTAGGCTCCCATGATCTTCCTGGCCTCCTGGTAGATCCTCTCTCCGACCCAGCAGGGGTTCAGCTTGGCCAGCGCTCGAGCCAGGCGGTTGTGCTCCCTCAGCATCAGGGTGTGGATGGAGGTCAGGGCGATGTGCTCGTTCTACCCGTTCGTCACCTGGAAAAACGCAACCCGAAAATAACCAGGGTTCAATATTCAATATCAGGGAATTGAAACAGAATCGATTCAACTGTGGCATCAGGAAACACTGGAATACAGTATATATATGTAAAAAAAGGGGTATTTCTGATGGTTTGGTCACCTGCTATGAAACAGGGGACTTCTGTGGCACTGGAGTCATTGGTGATGCGTGCGCGATTGGTACACATGTTTGACTCCATGCTACTGAAGGGCAGGAGTTCGCGGCCGGAGTCGTTGTACTGCATGTTGACCCTCATCAGGCCCTTGTCATCGGTGAGGCTCCGCAGACTGCGGGCCTTGACGTCGTCGGCTCCGTACACCTGGCCCCACGTCGATGAAAGCCGTCAGGGCGTTCATCTGTTGACGCGCGTTGATGGCGCCGAAGATGCTGCCCGTGTTTCCTGTTCCACAGGCGGGCGCCGAACGGAAGAAGGGCATGCACTCGCTGGAGTTCACGCCAAAACGGGTGTCGTTCCTGGGGATCTGTTTCAGACGAAAGAGGAAGTGGTTAGGGTCGCGCTGAAGGGTGTCGTTTCGTGTGTGTGTGTCTGTGTGTATCTGTATGTGTGCGTATCTGTGTGTGTGTGTGTTGAGCTTTGAGAAAGGCACGGACCTCGATGGGGAAGCAGGGCTCTGTGCGGTCACAGCTGGCGTCACAGTCGATGCCGTCGTTGAAGGAGCGGATGCTGGGGGAGTGAGGGGTGAAGGTCAGGTCGTGGTCCGTCCACTGGCCGAAGATGGTCACCAGGTGCGTGTAGAGCCCGTCGTTCTCAATGTCCGAGTTGGCCGTGCTCAGGATTCGGTTGGACACCTCCCTCACCTGGAGACAAGGAGAAACACATCCTATTAGTCAGATAGAAGACAATGAAACAATCTGGGAACACAACTTCAACGTCCCTCAGGATCAAAAGCGTCTACAGCGAAGGAAGAAAATGAAAATGCAGGAAGGAAGACGGGATGGCTGTACCAGGGGAAGCAGGAAGTTGTTGACCCGCCTGTCTGCGTCCCAGCCCTTAGGCTGAGAGATGCCGTCCTGGTACTCTGCAGGCAGCCAGAGGGCGAAGGGGGTGTTCGATGACCCTTTGATTGGGGTTTTTCCTGGGAAACAGAAAAAATCGTTCATCATTCAACCTGATTGTTGTTTGCGTTCTTGTTTGATTTATAAAAAAAACATAAGAGATCCGATCATAACATTTTTCATCTTTAAAATAATTATTTCACATATTTTGTTATGATGCTGCATCAGCCCTACTTCAGTACTTAACATATTCATTCAGCACACACTTTTATCCAAAGCGGACGTGTAAGATGGGGGAAATTGAACCTGTGATCTGCAGTCAAGCGCTTTGTGACGAGTGTGGGCTAGTCGTTCAACGGGTCTGGCTTACCGGTCGTTGCAGATGCTGGTGGCGGGGCGAAACTTTTCCAGATCAGGGACTAAATTACAGCTGGCACGTGCTCTGGGAGAGCAGCCTGTCAGATCAGCAATCGTTTTCAGTTGTTCCTTGGAGAGGAGATCTGAGAGGTGATGACAAAGTGTGTGTAAGTGTTTGTGTACATGTAGTCTGTGTGTGTTTACATTTACATTTATTCATTTGGCAGGAAGCTTTTATCCAAAGCGACGTGTCGTGTTTAAGTATGTGTGAAAGTGTGTGTGTGGGCGTGCGAGAGGGGACCGACCCGTAGCGTTGAGCGAACGCTTCTGGAGGACGTGGTTGCTTAGCGACCTCTTCTGGATCAGGGTGATGGCCTGCTCCATGTAGTCCGCCGAGCGCACAGCCATGCGGGTCCTGCCGTTAGGCTGCTTCATGAGACGCAGGATGTCTGACGGTGAGATGGAGCTCCTCCTCACCCTCGCGACGCTCCTGCGCATGAGAGAGGAAACATTTAGTTTCTGAATCAAAACCACTTTCCTGGCAGGTGAGACTACTGGTGTCTGAGCAGGGCTTTTTTTTAAGTGTCTACTTACTGTTTTAGTGAATTTGAAATGTATAAATAGAATTATCGTTTTTGTTTATGAATAGTATAAAACAAGTAATAATGTATGTGGTTAACTTATCAACACTTATAACATTATTATCTGTAATGAACCGATACAGATTAACGGTTGATAATGGTTTATTTACTGTAAATCAAACATTTGATTGTCTACTTACGCTTCTCGGGAGTACTTGTATGCCTCATCCACTATTACTTTTGCGTCCTTCACAGCCCCCTCGATGAAATCTCTGCTCAAATGAGCTTCTGAAAATCAAATATAAAAAACTTAACTTACAAAAAACGTTTTCTGCTTTATGTTACTGAGTATTAGATCAGCCAGAAACTTGTTGAACTTATAACTGACATAAATTAAATCGGTAAAGGAAAAAATCATTACTTAATAATAAATGCACACTAATCTGAATTTATTTTTTCAACTGTATTCTTTTTCGACAACACACTCTTGAAAACGAAATAACTTCATCAAGAAGCACAGAAATGCTTTAATTTACGGGGGGGGAAATGAAGCCAATAAAGGCTTTAAAATAGGCTTGATAATTGTTTTCATCAAATAAAACATCTAAATAAAGATTGTCTATATTCTCTATCTTCTCAGTGTGTGCTGAAGTTGTTATCAGAGACACAGGGGCAGGAGAAGAGAGGAGACCCTTACCTACCCTTACCTACCATTACATACCCTTACCCTAACCCACAGGAGAGGAACACTCACCAGCCGCTCGACCACACATGCAGAGGCACAAGCCTGCAGCCAGCAGAAACAGAAACCCCTTCATCTCTGCAGGACAAAGAAGGAATGATTCGTAAAGAACTTTCCAGAAAAACAAGATCTCGAAACAGCATCAGGTGAACGGGTTGTCAGTGATTGTTTAGGTCACCGTACGATTAACACTTGGTATTTCTGGTAGGTTTGAAAAAAAAACGTCACAACTGACTTTTAATAATAATAATAATAAATGGTATTTCTAGTATTTGAAAACAAATCTCAAAGTGCTACAGTTAAGATTATAACACAAGGGAAAACATCAATATAAAATGCAATTAGATAATTAAAACTCATAAGATCTGCTAAAAATAAATATTTTTAGTCCTTTTTTTAAAGTCTCAGTAGTTTGAGGTGCCCTCAGATGGTCGTTCCAGATCAGCAGAACAGCAGAACAGAAAGCCCGGTCACCCATGGTGTAAAAGACTTTAGAAATTAACTATACACAGCAGGTATTAGATTTAAATGATTTACATATAAAATGCTCAGTTAAAGCAGGATGACAGAAGCTCTATAAAAGGGTGTAAGAGAGGTTCCCATCTGAAATACCTTCAACTTTGATGTGTGCTCCTCCGGTATGGACCAGTTAGTGAGGTGTACGGAGTGTGGATATTTATAGTACATCATCCTCAGTTTCCGACCCTCTCGTTCCTCCACCCCTCCTCCTTCTGAACCCAAAAGTATCTCTTGGCAAACAAGATTTTCTTCTGAAGTGGAATGCAAATAATATTCCTGCCAATTAATGTTTATACAATTTACCGTAAACCCCGCCTCCATGTACAGACGGGACTGCTGTGTAATCTATTGTCATGATTTTACGTTTGTGGTTGTCATTTACTGAAAACTCCAAATGTGTCATCGTTCTCTATGCATTCATGATTACCTGTTGTGTTTGTTCCAGTTCATTATGAGATTGGCAATGGCAATGGCACTCTGAGATTCTTATGAATGAAGAGCGCGTTACAAATAAAATGAATTATTATTAATTTGCATACTAGTCCCATCTACTCATGGATATACAGGGTTATATATATATATATAACCCTGCACATCATACAATACTCAGGAAAAGGAAACATGTAGGGTGAATTCGGGTAATCTGGGATTTTTTTGGCATGGATTTTCTCATCAGAGCTTCCTGATAAACTAGTGCCCTGACCCTTTCTGTGAACCCACACCAATCACGTTTTGTGATTTTAGTCACATAAAATCCACGTTAAACTTAAAGTCAAAGTTATGTGGACTCAACATTGTCATAGCAGAGAAGAACACGCTCTGGAGTTTAGGTGTTCCAGATTACCCAATGTCCCAGATTACGCAAATTCACCCGTTTACAGAAAAATACAAATGTATCCTGGAACTCTGAATACATCCTGGAGCGTTCCTTTTTCTTTGTTCTTTTGTCTCATTCAGACAAAAGCACAAGTGTGTGCATCACAAAAAATACATATCATACAAAGTTGACATATTATTTTAACAACTTCCTCGTCATTTGGCGAGCAGATACATTGTTCATGTGTCAAGATGGTGCCACGAGTCTGGCGGACAGGCATTGCAGGCAAAAGAATTCAGAGTAACAACATTTTTTGGCGTTGATGCAGAAACACTAGTTAAACACAGTTAAATGTTAACCACAACGAAAGTTCGAACAAGTTCAACTACAGCCCATTCTCTATAATGACTTGTCTGTTCTTCTCAGTGATGTGGAAGAATGTCTGTATATCTGTATCTGAGTGTATTTGTCTTCTGAGTCGAACTTCAGAAGAATTCGATTAGATCTGTGGGTCGATACCAACTCAGCTCCCATCAGATGCATGAGATGAGATGGCTGAGCGGTTAGGGAATCGGGCTATTAAAGGTTAGATTCCCGACCGTGCCAAATGACGTTACTGTGAGTCGCTTTGGATAAGAGCGTCTGCTAAATGACTACATTTAACTGCTTTCACAGATATTTTTGTGTTGTGAATTGTGCCTCTTTTCACACCTTAGGAGGATGTCTTTCAGCTCATGATGACGGTACATTTACATTTATTCATTTAGCAGACGCTTTTATCCAAAGTGACTTCCAAGAGAGAGCTTAACAAAAGTGCATAGGTCATTGATCATCACAACGAGATATCTCCAACATTGTAGTCAAACATGAATCATACATTGTGAAAAAAACTACAAATAAGTGCCAAAGGGAAGAATCAATCATACCTAGGCATGATTTGCTGGACATGATGTTAGTTTCCTCCAGGATCACAATGACTCTTACTTAGAGACTTGCTGCGCTTGTTGGTTAGCTGTAACTGATTATTACAATTTAAAATGTACTAAAAGTATAGTACTCGCTGTGAAATATTTTCTTACTGTATCTTGCTTTTCTACAGGTACACTATTGCACTTATTTGAGGTTCATGTTGTTTAATTGTAACTTGTTTAACTACATGCCCTCATGATTCCTTTAGGCACTTATTATTGGCTCAATTATTGGTTTTTTCATGTTTGACTACCTGCAATGTTTGGGGGGGATATCTCGTTGTTATGATCAGTGACCTATGCACTTTTGTAAAGCTCTCTCTTGGAAGTCGCTTTAGATAAAAGCGTCTGCTAAATGAATAAATGTAAATGTAATGACGATTTAGGAAACAGCATTAAAAAATCTCTAAATCTGATATGATATCTAATATGAACTGAACCTGACAAGCCTACGTGGTTGGCATATGATGAGAGAAACCAGCTTCTAAAACCAGTTTGCTTTCATAATTGTCATTAAAAGCTGCTAACATTTTAAAGGTACACCTACAGTAGGAATGCTAGGCCTACATACTACAAACAAAACTGAATACGTAAGTCAGCCAGTTTAAAGGTACAATAAATGTGAAAATGTCAATAAAACAAGAAACGTTTCTTCCTCTATAAAAAAATAAAAAGTAAGAATATCTGTACGTGATTCCTTAACTCTCATATTGACATAGTTTTCAACTAGCCTACATGTATGTTCTACAACAGCACAATATTGTGTATGTACAATAGAATTCCTGAAATTCAGTTATGGATTTAGATTTTGGTGTCCCACCCCAAAAATGTCATTTGCCCCCCAGCCGCGCCATTGGCACCCCGACTTCCGACCATCAGAGAGAGATGGAAACAATTGTTTCCATCTATTATTGTGCTGACGAGCAACGAGAAGACACGACGGGATGCCCCGCCTCTGAGATGTCAGATTGCGTTCAAAGGAAGACAAGATATGCACAAGGAAGTGAAAGACAAAAAGTTCCAGCTATTGTTTACACCTCGACAGAGAGATAAATGATTTGGAGACAAAGAGAGGAATGTTTCGCGGAAACTATACTTTCTGTTGGCACGCACAGGTGTTCATTAGTGTCTGGAATAACCTGACAAGGTCTTGACAAATGTCATGTGTGATGTCAAATCATCGCAATGTTCCAGCGAAAATCTTTTTTTTTGTTGCGCGTCTCTTTTGGTGCTTGCAATCGGCCACAAATCCACACACACCAAGGAAAATACACAGCCAAAAACGAATGTGTTTTGTAATAATTAATTTTCATTTTTAAAAGATTTCCCAAAGCCAGTACATATTTAATTTAGCTTCCAAACGATTCTCTTAAAAGGCTCGTCATGTTCCTATGATGAGAAGGAAACATGATTTCAGAGGAAAGCGTCTCTCTCCCTTCTGATTGGCTATTATTTATTCTGCGCTTCCGGGCGCACATGCAAATGGTAAATAGAGATAGACAGTCCAGTAGACAGTAAACACAAGAGCACGTAAGGAAGGGAAGACCACTGCGTTGACGATTTGATGATGTCTGGTTTGACGTGTATCCTGGTTCTCTCTATTGCCCTTTGCCATGGTAAATTCGTTAGCCCACCTTTAAGTAAGGCCAAGGCAAGACCAAGGTAATATTGACAAAGTTAAGACTCGCTAATGGTTGTTTGGTCTTGTTTTCTGGCTTAGGTGAAACTCGCGTTGTTAATGGACCTGCCTTAAGGACGGACATTACACAGGCGTCTACGGTAGATTTTACGTTAATTTGGTTTCGTAGTTTCTTACGGATATTTTATTCACTTTTACGTTATTAATAGCATGCATGAAGCCTACAGTATACCAAGAAATATCTTGTCTCTTACTTTTCTAAAAACAGCACCTACGTCGTTTCACTTCTGCTTTTTATTTTTAATTTCATCAAATGTGTCTATGATATCACTGGCTATGTATGCTTGTAGGCTACTGGTATATAATAATTGTATCCCTGTGCATGGCTTGAAATCTTCTGAACTTTATTTTCTAGTCGGACAACATCTGTACAGACTGCATTCAGATCATAGAGCTGTTCAAAGACATGATCACCCATGAAGACACTCAGGTAAGCTCTCCCTCGCATTCAACTACGGGCCATTTCAAAGAACATCACTTATATTCTATACCTTAGGGCATATATTACATCTACTGGCTGTTGTAGCTGGGATAGCCCATTGTGATGATGTGAAAATGTTGTGTACTAAATGGCACTACTTTTATATTCCCTTGATAATAGATTATCTCTAGATAAATAGATTCAAACTTTGTATGTCCTCAGAAAGAGAAGTGAAAATGGATGACAAATCTCCTTCCTCTTTTTGTCATTGCACCTTAAATCTTCATCCACCAGCCTTTGGCCATCTGTGTACCTGTTCCTGTAGGACTATATCTACGTAACTTTGAGCTGTCTGTGTACTGTTCCTGTAGGACCATATCTACGTAACTTTGAGCTGTCTGTGTACCTGTTCCTGTAGGACTATATCTACGGAACTTTGAGCTGTCTGTGTACCTGTTCCTGTAGGACTATATCTACGGAACTTTGAGCTGTCTGTGTACCTGTTCCTGTAGGACATGATCTACGGAACTTTAAACGCCTTCTGCCAACGTTTACCAGGGAGTCAGAAAAGATGGCAGTGTGAATCCCTGTTGCAAGAGCAGCTTCCTAAAGTCTACAAGTACCTGACCACCCAAATGGTGAGAGTCAGAGAGTCCGGTTCGATTCCCGGCCATGAAAAATTACATTGTGTCCTTGGGCAAGGCACTACACCCTACTCCCTGTACTTACTGTAAGTCTCTCTGGATAAGAGCGTCTGCTAAATGACTAAATGTCCTTTAATCGGGCTGCAGCTGCCAGGTGAAGCTTGTATGGGCCTGGGGATGTGTGCTGTTCAACCAGTGATGCTTCTGGGCAAGGATGAGTCCAGTCTCGTGCCAGAGGCTAGCGCCAGCCTGCAGGTAGGAGACAGGCCACGACATGACATAAGCACACGACATAGGCACACCACATAAGCACACGACATAGGCACACCACATAAGCACACCACATAAGCACGCCACATAAGCACGCCACATAAGCACGCCACATAAGCACGCGACATAAGCACGCGACATAAGCACGCGACATAAGCACGCGACATAGCACGCGACATAAGCACACCACATAAGCACACCACATAAGCACATCACATAAGCACATGACATAAGCACACCACAAGAAGCGTGCTGTTTATTAACTCACAGAAAGACTTGCTACTCCCCGAAGTGTCGAAACTTCTATCCTCTCTCCCCCATTTTTCTGGGTTTTGCTTGGCCGCTCCAACGTTTCAGGCTGGTCGTCGAGGCTGTGGGTTTCTGTGAAGCCCTCGGCGACACGGCTTTGCAAATAAAGTTTTGATTTGACACTAGGTGCAGATCGGCCCCCAGTGCTCCTTCTGTGTCCTGCTCATTAAGAAGCTGGAGAACATGCTACCAAAAGAGAAGACTGAGGTGACTCCATCTTACCACAGATAACATTTACTGAACACCATCTCAGACACTTTCTACTTAGACCTGCCCCCTCTCTCCCCCCCTCTCGCTTGGCTGTTTTGGCCCTTGCAGGATGCCGTAGTCCAGTTGATGGGGGAGGTGTGTGATCTCCTACCCGCCAGCTTCAAAGACCAGTGCGATAGCTTCGTCGACAAATACGGAAAGACACTTATAGACTTCCTGTTGTCGTCCGCCGCCCCCCATTCCATCTGCGTCCTGCTGCACCTGTGCTTGATCAAGGAGACCCCCGTCCCAGGTGAGTGGAGGAACAGAGGGGGCCGGTAGGGGATTTGAACGTTTTCGTGGCCATCGATTAGGGCTGAACGATTTTGGAAAATAAGATAATTGCGATTAATTTGACGTATATTGCGATTTAATATGCGATTATTATATGATTTATTATTAATACAAATATATATACTACTGATCTCCAGTCAGCAACATAACACACAAAAGTTCAGACAAATTAAGAACATACCGCCTGTACCTCTTAAAAATATTTAGGTATATCAAAGCTGAACGCAGGCTAATAACAAGTGATATGATCGAAAATGCAATTAACCGTTCAGCCCTGCCATCGATACAAACCTCACTTCCTGTTGCAGAGATGCCCCTGCCCTCTGACACAAACCTCACTTCCTGTTGCAGAGATGCCCCTGCCCTCTGACTGCGAGTCCTGCCGCACTCTGGCTGCGCTGGGCCGTCTGCGCCTTGGCGTCAACGTCTCCGCAGGCCACGCCTCCTCCTTCCTGCGCTCCGTCTGTCTGCAACATCCAAGAGCCATCCCCAAGGTCTACCCCCGCTAACGCACATTCCGTTCCTCATTCCTCGTATCTTGTCTACCGTGTCAATAACAACACCCTGACTCAACACCATGACATTGAAGATTGATGCGTCATTCCTTCCTTTGTTGGTGCTCTTTAGTGTGATGTTTTCACCCGGGTTCACTGGTCCAGCCTACAGAAGGTTCTGGAAAGCCAGAAGAACGAGTGCCAGGTAATCTGTCATCTGCCGAACAACACCCAGCCTCGTATCACAACCTGTAAACTGACGATGGTCACAATGCTCACACAGAGACGGTTTCAGGGAAAAATATTGAAACTGCTGGTTCGCCAGGCGTGCCCAGGTGGTGTCATCTATATTCAGACCACTTGATGTTCCTGTGTTGTAGAGGATGGATCTGTGTGAATCTGTGGGGCCGGAGAGGCCCTTGGGAGAGGAGGCCTGCTCCTGGGGACCCAGGTACCGCTGCAGAGACACTAAGACAGCTGAGCAGTGTGGCGTGAGTACAACTCTACAGGAGAGTTCATAAACATCACCTTCACGAAAAGCGTGATTCGTAAATTAACTTGGTTTCTTCTCAATCCAAACAGAGTGTAACATTCTGCCAGACGTTCATCTGGAAGTGAGTGGAAAACCAAAGAGCGAGACGTCGAAGCTGCTTGAGGAAGTCAGAACTGCAAACAAGTGTTTTGATATTTTTATTTTATGTTGCGATTTTTTATGAAATTAAATGCCCTGTTGTCTTACGCTGTTCCTTTTGCAGAAGGAACTGTAATCGATATTGCACTGATTGTTCATGTATTGCTGGCTTTATATTTTGCACTGGGATTGATGTATTTTAACTGAATTTTTACGCACATGCTATGCAATCAACATTAACCAGTATTATATAATATATCCTTCTAACTTTTAATGCTGTTCTCTTGAAAGAGTGTTCAAACATTTCACGGTCCATATCTTTACACCAAAATGTTTATTTCTTACAAACCTATGCAACATGAGTCACTTGGACCTGATCATTTCTGGAAACACCATTAAAAAAATCTGCATTTTCAACATTACAGTGTTTACTTCAACCCACTAGAGGGTGTTTGGACTGTTTCTGCATCCCAGGCAGGATGCTGTCAACTTTTAAATAAATTGGCAGTTGAAAAACGCCTGGAGAAAAATCGTGTCAGGCCCCTGTGGGATGGGGCTCGGAGTTACAAGGTGTCCGGTACGACCCCCCCCACCACCCAAATATAACAAAACCTCAAAGCTCATCAAGTAGTTCCACATGAATATACTTTTAAAGCAGGTTTATTTGACCGTTTCAAGTTACATTAAGAAAGTAAAGAGTGACAATCAAATCCAAAAAAAGAAAAATACATGTTTACATGTTTGTTGGAATCACAAAATAAAATGTTGTGGTTGTCTTGGGACAGTCTTCTTGTGAGTTACTCTACAGCGCGTCTGCCATCCCCCTGCATCCCCCGCTCTTAACCTTCGCTCCTCACGCCCCCCCCCTCCCTCCCGCTCTTTACCTTCGCTTCTCATGCCCCCGTGTGGTTATCTGTGTCATCTTCACTCTCTCTTCGTTTCCAGATCTAAAACGAGAAAAACGCACATCATACAAGTAAGTAAATAATTCAGAAATCACTGAACTTTAGACCCTCAGCCCCCCAGCCTCCCTCAGCCCCCCCAGCCTCCCTCAGCCCCCCCAGCCCCCCCAGCCCTCCCTCAGCCCCCCTCAGCCCCCCTCAGCCCCCCAGCCCCTCAGCCCCCCAGCCCCCCTCAGCCCCCCAGCCTCCCTCAGCCCCCCAGCCCCCCTCAGCCTCCCTCAGCCCCCCCAGCCTCCCTCAGCCCCCCAGCCTCCCTCAGCCCCCCCAGCCTCCCTCAGCCCCCCCCCAGACTTGAGCGGCAGAAGGGACATCAGCTCCGTACCTGAATGTAGGCCTCTGACAAGGTGATCATCTGGGGCAGGATGTCTGTCACCTGTAGGTCTTGCATCTCGTACCACTTCCCAGTTCCCTGCAGAGGAACGCGGAGCATCAGAAAATGTGCATCTTTAAGATATTTACCGTCATGTGTACAGTTAACAAAGTTACTCTGTACAATGAAATTCTTATCGTACAATGTCCTCCTTCCACATAATTACAATAAAAACACAAAACGAAAGAAAAATATATAAATATACAGTTAGAAAAGGCACATAAATGACGTTTTTCCAATCATAAAAACATTTAAAAAGTAAATGTGACTCAGACGCTTACGTGATGCAGGACATGAATTCTGTAGGCTCCCTCGGTCGGCTTCCCATCATGCACCACGTTGGCCACCAGGTCGTAGGTGGTGTGCTTCTCTGTCACCTGGGCCTCCTCGGTCAGGTACTCCCGAAGGTCCACGTTGCTGTGGAGACGGCAGGTGCAGAGGGCCAATCAGACAAGACGGCAGGTGCAGAGGGCCAATCAGACAAGACGGCAGGTGCAGAGGGCCAATCAGACAAAACCACACTAGTGTTTAAGGGGGGGGGAACGGTCGATGGGAGACGTGCGGAATATCTTACGTGATGGGGAAGTTGACGATGGTGGGGTTCTTCTCCACAAAGAAGTTGTTCTTGGTGAATCTCTTGATGCAGAAGATGAGGTAGGGAGGCAGTTTGGTCAGCTGGAATTTTTTGAGGAAATTTTCCTTGTATGTTTTATACTCCTACAAGCAGAGGGGGGTGGGGGGGAGAGAGAGAAAACATAATCATGTCACAAGGTGGGTCAACCCTTCCCTCCAAATACAATGCTTTGCACTGTCAGAATTCAGAATCAGAATTCGGTTTATTCGCCATGTATGTTACACAAACACGGAATTCACTGTGGCAGGAAGGTGCTGACAATAAACATATACAGAACTGAGGAGGCCTGTTCTTCAACTGCCCTGTACGTGTGTGTGTGTGTGTGTGTGTCACATTGTGTGAGATGAATAAACGTATCTTCAAAAAAACCAAGACAGACTTTCTGCGGGTTCGTACCTTCTCTGTGTTTCCGTTGAACTTGCCCAGGATGTTGAAGAGAGGAACCTGAGGGATGATCAGCTGCTCCTTCTCATCCTTGTAGAGGGGAGCCGTGGGCAGGTCAAGGGTCAGGTACAGGAAGTTGGACTCGGACACCTCCTCCTGGTACTCCTCCTTCAGCAGGAGGGCTTCCTTCTCCTCTGGCGGCTGGATACCAGACACCAGGTTAGCATCTGTGTTGACCGACTGTGGTCTGATTGGTTTGTGTAAACTGTGGTCCAATCACAGACTAGCAGGCTACTCACCAAATCAGGATGGGGAAGCTTCTTGGAGAAGATTCGCATGGAGCCTTGGAACACTTTGGTGATGCTCGCTTCAATGACAAGTCAGATAGAGGCAAAGGAGGGGAGGACAAAAGGACAGACATTGGTTAGTTCCAGACATGTTCCAGTCAGGAGGTCATGAAATGAGTCCATCTCCCAGCGAGACTCACACGGCTTCTTCTTGGTCCCTCCCAGAGCTCCGTGGAGAGCGTTCAGAAACCAGGACAGGAAGTCCACGGAATCTCCTGCAGGAGACAGAGCAGTACCGGGAACATTTAGAGCCAGGGAGGGGCATTCCGGAACAGGCACATTCCGGAACAGGGATACATTTCAGAACAGGGATGAATTCCGGAACAGGGATGAATTCCGGAACAGGGATGAATTCCGGAACAGGGATGAATTCCGGAACAGGGATAAATTCCGGAACAGGGATGAATTCCGGAACCTTTCGACAGGACTGCAGCCTCGTCTGTCGGGTGACGGGGAGGTGCTCTCACCTTGCTTGGTGATCTGGAAGTTCTTCTTGCTGCAGAGCACCACAGCCTGCAGCATCTCGTGGGGCGACACGTGGGCCTTGAAGTTCCGCGGGTTCCACAGCTTCCGCATCAACTCCCCGAACCGCTGCACCAGCAGGAACATGATGTCACCGGGCGGGCGGCGGATGTCGCGGTAGTTCTCCTCTTCCAGGAAGTAGTTACGTAGCGGCGGCACGTTGGAAAGGGCCTGGTGCGTTGAAGAGAACAAGTATTACAGAGGTACTGAGCCTGGTGGTTAGGACAGGTGTCATACAAATTGCGTTTCCAGTCATTTTTAGATCTTAACCTTTGCCATACTGCATTCTAGGCTCTCTGCCCTACAGCCCTTTAAAGATATCACATTTACATTACATTTAGCAGATGCTCTTATCCAGAGCGACTTACATGGAGTACAGGGACATTCCCCCCGAGGCAAGTAGGGTTAAGTGCCTTCCCCAAGGACACAATGTAATTTTACCATGGCCAGGAATCAAACCGGCAACCTTCTGATTACTAGCCTGATTCCTCAACCGCTCAGCCACCTGACTCCCCGTGTATCAAGGTGTACGGCAGACATACCTGCAGGACCACGTTGGCATAATCATTGGCTTTGATGTTGTTGAGCCCTACGATGCCAGGCAGGTAGGTCGTGCCGTCGTAGGCTCTGTACAGCTTGCCCTGTTTGTCCAATCCAGTGATGTGTGGTTTGGCGAAAGTGGGCTTCAACACATACTGAAAACACAAGACAAACCACGTCAGATCAAAAGGCACGTAACACCAGTGGCTCTCAAATTATCGTTATTTATCTCCTTACTAATGCAGTGATGTAAACTGTTGCTCCCTGATAAAACACCAATTACCCACTTGACTGCATTGAATGCTTCTGTAACCACAACGCAGAAAACTAGACTATTACACTCACCGTAATGTCTTCCAACGAGGAGTCGATGATTTCGTAGTTATCAGGCAGGCAGTAGAACTTCAGTGTGTGCAGGTTGAGGAATACGTGGTGCGTGAACTGCACACTGTGCGTGTACGCGTGAGACTTCAAACCTCTGCCTGAGAGAGACACGTACACGCGATGAGTCTAAACAAGTCGTGATTTGATTGCTATTCTCACTATCTTCTCCAAACCTGCTAAATTGCAGTAGTCAACATGAGGTAGCTTACCTTGGAAGTATTTACCACAGATGAGGCAAGCATACACGTTGATGTGGGAGAGAGAGATGGAGCACAACTTTTCAAAGTCGAAGTCCAACACGCTCCTGGAGAGAGACGTTTATGATGAATGGCTCAGTTAGAAAATCGCAACATGTTATCACATGACGAACATAAGGCTGCACAGAACTAACAAGTTAACGCCATTGTGAGATGAAGTCTAACGTTAGCTACCTGTTTATTGTGTCAAGGTATGGACAGTGGCGGCTTCTTCGATCTTCTGAGTCATGAGTGCGGCCAAGTTTGGATGGCACTGTAAAACAAATCACCACGTTAGTTAGAGCTAGCACTCACACATACATTAGCTCTAGCTTGTTGCACAAGCCATGTGAGTTTAATACGTACATACGCTATGAAGCGACCACCAATTTCAACATTTACAATAACACATTTGACTAACTTATGTTAAAGTTCATATCTACTGGTGCAAGTTCCATAAAACACATTTGAATTGGAAACAGTGTTAAGCTAGCTAAGTTTAGTCGGTCCGTGGTTAACGTAGCTAGCACGTATTAGCCTAGCTAGCTTCGGAAGCTACATTTCACTAGCATAACAAAGTGAAGTATCTAGTTAGCTACCATCGTCGTCATCGTCGTCTTCAAAGTCTGTTTCTCGTTCTCTCTTTACAGAAACCATTGTGTTATAATATTAAAGATAGATAAGTTATTAAAACAATTGAGTCAAGCTTGCAATCTAGCTAACTAGCTTTAGGACATCCACAAATAGCCAATGCCCAAAACACCGTGCACCTACTAGTTCCCGGTCATATCTGGGCCAACCAAACCCTACCCCAACGTTTACTAGAGGCCACTACGTAAGGTTCAATCTGGCAATCTTCATCATGAACACATTTCGTGCTCATTTACGTCTAACAACTTGTATATATATAATATATAAAAAACTAATTGATCAGATGACGATGACTGTTGGCGGAACTACCAGATGTTCAACCCAGGGTGCATTTATGTCTGGACAGAAAAACCCTTTCACAAAGCTTGATTGATGTTGCGATGCAGTTTGTTGGGTTGGGGAACAGCTTTCAAGGGAATAGCCAATAATTCACCTTCCAAATAACTAAATATTTAAAGTTATATGATTTAGGATGGATATTTTAGGGGATGACGAAAACCAGGATCCGAAATTTAAACCTGGGGGTCGTTTGGACATGAGCCATGGTTTCTTACACCACATCCGAAGGAACCAGATTGCCAGGTGACCGCAGACTGCAGGCTAGCTACCTTGTGTGATAGCAAACATTGAAGACTTATCATTCAGTATACTTTGTGGATGTAGCTAGTGAAGTCTTTGATAAGTATGTCTTTGCTATAACGATCGATAATTTCCCTCACTGCTGGCACCCCGGACATGCGCAGAACGGGCATAAGGGGGGCCCCTATTTCTGTTCTGATATGGGTTGATATTCATCAAACAACTTTTAAAGATTTGGCGTTTCTATTACAAATAACGTAATCAATCAGCGATACAGGTGTGATAGGGTTTCATATTGACCAAGTGTTGTCTTGTTCGTTAGAGATGATTATGACAAGAAAGTGAAAGAAGCTAAAGAGCGCCAGAACCGCAAGCAAACCGCTCCTAGACGCCCACGTCGACCAGACATCCAAGTTTACCATCCGCGAAGAAGCAGTAAGAATAATTCTATTTTTTATTCATTTAAACTGTCCGATATCTCGATCCAGGACCTCTCTTCAGTGAATGTACTTGTGTGCTTGCAGACGGGTCGGAGACGGGTGTGGGGGGAGCTGACGAGTCGAATGAAAGTGGGTCGAGTTCGGAGGCAGAGACCCAGGGAACCCAACTGTTCTGGCTCGACTACCAGTCCGACACCGGAAGTATCACCTCCTTCATCGTACACAAGGTCTGCACGTTAGCGTGTGTAACCGGCAAACTGTTATAATGTTAGGTACGCAGGGAGTCAGATGGCTGAGCGTTTAGGGAATCGGGCTTTTAATCATAAGGTTTCCGGTTCGATTTTGCCAAATGACGTTGTGTCCTTGGGCAAGGCACGTCACCCTACTTGCCTCGGGGGATTGTCCATGTACTCGTAGCGCTCCGGATAAGAGCGTCTGCTAAATGACTAAATGTATTGCATGTAAACATTGTTGTTTTTAACCACGTGTAAACACTTCCATGTACATGTTGTTGTGTTTTTTTCAACCACATCTAAAATCGTATAAATCAATTTCCTGTTTACCTACCTCAGGGAGACCGTCCAGAGAGGGTGGTGGAGCGCGTCGCCGAGAGGAACGACCTGGACCGAGCCATGAGGGCGGCGCTGCAGGCTCGAGTCCGACAGGAAATGGCCAAACGAGGGGACAAACGCTGAGCAACGCATCAAAGGGGATATTGCTTGTGTCGTCACGGAGACGGGAGGGAGAGTGTCAAAGAAGCCAGGATCACTTCGGTGTGTCCTCGTACGAGTCCTATAAGTACACATATGATGACAGCCGTATACCTGGGACCAGAGGAAGGACTTGAACCTAAGGCACAGAGGATGTTTCAGGATGTTGGTGGTGTTAACCAGCAAAGCTGAGCCCTATGTGCCAACTGCTCCCAGGAAGGAGACACACAGGAAGTAGACACACAGGAAGTAGACACAAGAGACACAAATTATACATAACAATTGTCTGCAGAGAATGCAGGTAAACTGACCCAGGTCCATGCAAACTGAACTGATTTGAAGTTTCAACCTGGAAATTCATCTTCTTGCATCTGAAAATAAGTTGTGAATCACATGGTGGGGAAACGGTCGTTATAAAAAAGGGAAAGGAAATCAGGGTTTATGCAAGTCCTCTTCGGGAGAAGAAGAACAAGACATGGTGTGGTTTGATGTGAGGGGTCTCGACCATGTGACTAGATCATGTGACTACTGTTGATCAGCTGACCTGTGACCACCTGGGTGTGTGCACCATGTTGTCTCCCTGCTCTGGAGAACAGATTGACAAAGGACAGAACACCAACAGGCTCTGGAGACTGTCACCCTGGAGACTGTCACCCTGGAGACTGTCACCCTGGAGACTGTCACCCTGGAGATTGTTACCCTGGAAACTGTCACCCCAGGACAGTCTATGTATGTACAGTATTCCAGTCGGTTTCTATATCCTGTACCAGAGTTTCTACAAAACCCTTTTGTGTGTGTGTGAGTGAGTAGGATGTTGTTGCATTTATTTACATTTGTTCTCAACATATTTTTGTTTTGCTCTTGGTATGTGGTTACATGTGTTTGATTTGACTGAAGAGGAAATTCTGCAGCAGTTTTTGTCTTGGTGACAAATTTACCTTACTCCGTCCTCCATAATTTATTATAGATTGGCCTTTTTTTGAGAGAGACTTATTTTTGATACTGTTATTTTTCTGGAAAGTCCTATGTTTGTTTTGTCTGCGTTACAGATAATAAAGGCATTCATTTTGTGAAAGAAAAGTGAGAAGTAGCCTAAAGATATGGAAGAGAAAAAACATGAAACTGTTTTTTAAATTCAGGTCCTTAACATTGAGAATAAGGAGACCGGGCAATACTGCTGTTCTACGCTAGGGGGCAGCCTAAGCATTGTGCAACTGAAGCTTTAGTTTCTTGTTTTGAGTGGGGCGCTGTTACAGGCTGATATACTGGGAGGGTTGCGTCTTCCTGGGTGACGTTGAGATGCAGGCAGCCGTATCCACACCCGCTAAGGTTGTAGCTCAATTTGGACACTTGATAGTTTAGTTACCGATTATATTTCTGTCCCACGACTAAAGTTCCGACATTGGCTTGTGGGAGGGGGGACCCAACAAAACCCACACTCAAAAGAAAACGTTATAAATATATATATATAGCCTATATATATTGAGAGAGAGAGGATTACGTCTGGAAACACAATCTGATTATTCCGAACAAGCCTGGAGATAAATTCATTGTATTCAGTAATGCATCAAGACGTGCTATAGCTTCCTGGCTGGGATACATGACCAAGCCATTACCTCAGTTATGTAAACACTGAACCCGGAAGGGGAGGATTCTTTGATGCTATTGGTGGGATGGGAACGCACCCCTTAGTTCCTGTACTCCCTGCTCTATCTGACCGGTCCACACCCCTTCCCAAGCATGTGACTGCAGTTGTTACAGAGAAAAATTCCTCCTTCGACACATGTGTTACAGTTGGGCCCTGTTTCTCATGGGCACGTTATGCAACATACATACATAATTGCAAGATTGCAAAGGAAGCCGAAGGTGGATTTGGGGTTTTCTCGACCACAATTTTATGACTAGCTATTGTTGGGGATCTTTTGGTTTGATTGGCAGAAACTTGCAGGCCATTCTTTCGCAACACTTGAGAACCTGAGTCTGACCATGGCTTGAGCCACATCCTCGACATTGTCACCCCAAAGATCTATCTTCGTGTCTTTATTCTTTGCAGTCGTCGTTTTTAGGCCTGAAATATATTAGTGAACTGTTTTACTGCTAAACGAGAACGCTAACCAACCACACAATGAATAACCTCAGGCGTAGCACCGCAGATTTGAAAATGTTCTCAAGATCCCGTCAAAACTGACCATCTCGCGTTAAGAGACCTAACGGTAAGACATGACAGAACAAGAGGGTTTGCTGCGACTTGTAGACAATTCCAGGCAGTTTTCCTGCATGTCAATCACTGTTGCTTCTTTCTTTGCATGTTACTACTTTGTGTAGCCTATCACAACTGTGCAGAGAAGTGAAAACTACCGTTGACGCTGTCGCTCCAAAACGAATATGAACGTGGCACATTTTTATCTGCAGCCAAATGCTTTAAAGCTGAGCTATACCAATTCCTCGGTGTGATGTCCCCAAAGGCCAGTCAGTGGTGGTGGTGTACATTACGGTTGCACGTCCTCCCTTGCCTATATTAATGTGCGCACGTGGTCTATCTCCCTCCACGCTCCTCTCTAGGATAGCGAGAGTTTCAAGGCTGTAGACGTTTCTTATCAGTGTGAGAGCGGTTGGTATCTGGAGCTATGCAGCCACCACTTCGCTCCATAGTAGACTTAACACACGGTGTAAAGAGTAACTGTGTATTTTGCTTTTCGTCTGTGTGCATGGCACAAAGTATAATTTAGGTAACACAAATGTATTATGTATAGGTTAACACTTTACAGATATCAAATGTATTTGAGTGCGTGTCGTACACCCTCAATACCAACACTATGCAGGCTACACTGAGGAAAAATCCTTTAAGACGGTAGGCCTAACCAAAACTTAATCAGCTTGCTGGTGACATTAGTTAAATTACACACCGGCTGTTACCCCGTGTTAAAGTCATACGTCTCAAGCAACATGAACGTTGTGGCTCAGTACTGTACAGCCACAACGCACACCACAGCACACCAACTGGTATGTGTGAGATATAATTAGCGGCTTGACCGTGACGACGTGGTCGTGAGTGAACAGCTGCGGCAGAATGGCGTCAGTACGAACACGTTTATACCTCTACGAATATCGGCTTCTCAGTTATGAATGACTAAATGGTAGCAAGTATACTTCTAGGACTTAGGATATAGGTCTTGAACTGTGGGATGTCCACAGTATATTTGATTTGTTGACCTCAAAGTTATCTTTTTATATAGCCTATATGTACAGTATTGGTGTTATTTGTCTGGTGATCAGTGATTCGATTATTCGGTCGGGGGCACAGGGCCGCTGGTGACAATATAAACTAACTTACAATCTATAGCGATAAGCTTACGTTTCCCTACGCTATATGGTTTACTCGATCAATCTCAACTGGCAGTGTAACTTTATATAGGCATTTGATTAGCCTAGTTCTTCAAAACCAAGGAACATGAAGTAACTTTCCAGAGAAATTATCCACAGGCGACCTAAATGCGTACTGAAAATGTCGCAAGTTTCTCTTCAACTGCTGCGCAGCTGTGACTGGGAATGCAGGTTACATTGCCTCCAGCAAGTGAATTTGGAGAAATGTGCAAGGTCAGCAGATGTCATCATCCCTCGGACTAAAAAAGGTCTTCCTCGTGCAGCTCCTCTACTCTGGACCTACCGGACCAAGTTAGCCTAAGGGGAACACAGGAATCAAATGTCGCTTCAGTATTCATGCCCACAGCCAAGGGAACGTTTGTGCAGCTCCGGTGAAGGTACACACGTCATGGCGCAGATTTTATAGCCCCTTCACCCCACAGTTCAGACCCTACTGACAGTTGGTCATGCAGCCACCAAATCAAATGATCAATACATCGATCAAATTGGAAAATGATGAACTAAACATGTACAATAGAAACCCCATCACCAACACGTTGTTTGTTCAATGGATTAAGATTAACGGAGCAAATACAGTAGAAGTAGCACCAGGCTTTAATGAACACCATGCAGTCAAGTCTATAAAGCCGTTTCAACAATAAACAATACCTGATTGTTTCCAAGCAGAAGCAAGCTAGTGTTATAGGTAAAGAAAACATGTACTAAATCTAACAAATCTTCTTAATATCAAAAGCTAGGCCAAATATAAAACGTTCAAAGCTGACAATGGTTTGTGCCAATGCAAGGTAGTGACTGGTATACCCAATTAATCTGAGAGGAATCAGCTCATAAGATTACTAATGTAGATTTAGATTAAACCCTATTTACTGAAGGCTCAGCCACAAAAAAAAACCTCTGGACAAAATCAGGATTTGAATGCATCGCTATACAACGCATAAAAGGTCGTCGGAAGTGCGTCGGTAAAACCGTTGTGCGGTTTATGTTTACACAATGACCGTCTTAAGACCCTAGACTCATGCAGTCTGAGAATGCACTTTCCAAGCACACAGAAAAAACTTTTCTAGGCCACACTTTTAATCTCACAAGGGGGTCACAGGGTCCGTTTCTGTATAAAGTCAGTACTGTACTTATACTAAACATATGATATAAACACGATTGAATAACTTCAAATTCCAGAGCAAGTCGTGGGTGCAAGTCCATACTTGATTGAACAGTGCTTGTGTAAGTCTGGATGGATTGTTATTTATCAGTTACTTTAACCTCTGGTTAACCAGGAAGGGCTAACTAAAATACAGCCGTTTTTCAAAAGATTACCAAGCCCCCTCAAACAGATTCATTCTCTACATTTAAATACCTTGTCACTTGGACAAATCAAAATGTATGTGTATAGCCCTTTTTACACACAAGCATGTCAGAGGGCTTCACATACGCCCAGAGCTGCCCCTCAACCAACCTACACCCTCAAGGGACAAGTGCCTGTTAAATAAGGTTCTGTGAAGGATTGGATTGACTGGTTCTATAGTTCTCAATTTACAAAGGCCCTTGGATACCTCAAGTGGAATATAATTGAAAGGACCTCTGCACAAACCCACAGGTTCTCATTTAAGCACCACCTGCTCGATTCAACACGCTATTAAAATCATTAAAGAAACGACACAGGCTACATGCTTCATGATGGAAAGATGCCTTTTATTTCAGGTAATTGACAGAAGGAATAAATATCAAAACCTTTTGAAGACAGAAGCATTTACAGTACAAGCTACCTGTTCCTCAAGATATTGGACGCACGTAGACAGAGAGTAAGGGTGGTTGTGGGGGAGGGAGGGAATACAGGAAGTAGAGGAAATAGAAAAGGCACTCCTACACTCACTGTGGCCCTGCCTGCTGACCTCAGAGTGGTAAAAACAAAACGAAAAAAGGGGGAGAAATAACCGTAACAGGCGGAGGGTGGCATGTAAACATGTCTGGTTTCTCTGTACAACACCAGACAAACTCTGCCACCCGCCCCCTCGCTCCACGGTTAGGAACACTGATGGAGGAAACAGTACCGAACCAGAGGCTGTGAACTACATTACTGCGTGAGCCGCTGACAGTCTCTCTGCGGAGGCACACCAAAGCTTTTCTGTAGGACACTTTGGAACCACGAGAGAGACACGCCGCAAAAAAAAAGAGGTAAATGTCGTTTGTGGATTTTTTCAAAACCTCAAAAACGAGATTCAGAAACTCGAGCCGTTCCCCCCCCGTTTCAGTCGAAAGCTGCCTTCTGATTGGCTCAGCTTCTGTCGAAAGCTGCCTTCTGATTCGCTCAGCTTTCGTCTCTCCACGCCGAGTTTGAGAACAAATAAATAATGATCTGTGTGACCTTGTGCACTTTTAAGAGCTCCTCATAGCGGTGACAGAGTCGTCCTCAGGGGGGTAGCGACCGGACAGGCTTCTCTGTAGCTACACCCGCCGTCGACACCCAACCTGAGGACTTCCCCCATCAACCACATTTTACAAATGTAAAAAAAGACAGACGGAAAAAGGAGTTTGTATAAATATAAATTTTAAGGTTAATAACAGACGATCCAATCCACAACCCTTGTTCAAACTGTCCAGTATAAACCCAGACGTCCCCAGTAGACCTTAGCAGTGACATAGCAGCTTCTGACTTTTCTGTAGTACGCCAGAAAACCGCAAAGGTCTGTTCAGGGACTCGGGAGAGATACTGCTCATCTTGGGGAGAACTCGAATACTTCCTTGTTCCTCACGCCTGCAATGCATAGCATAGCTTAACCACTGACCCTAAAAAATCGTGCCGTTTTTACATCCTCCACAAAGATATGGGGAATTAAGCATGGAAGTGGGAAGGTTGCTCAGTACCAATACATGACTGAAACTGGGGACTCGTAAGCTCCATTTGATCCCACACGCGTAGACTTTGTATAATACGAATGCCCGCAAGGTCCCTTACTAGAGTAGCACCAGTAAATAATCAAGGATGTTGTGTGTACGGTCCGGTCCCTCTGTCCGACACCGATGGTAGGGCGGACCTGGTAAGTATGGCCGAACTGCAGCTGATTGGATGGTGACGGGGGACGTTAGTGTAACAAATTCGGCACAAGTGTGCCCATGTTTCATTGAGATGATCTGGTACCATCCAACCATTCTTCCTATAACCCTTTCCTGGGGAATGTGAAAGACGAGGTCAAGAAAGCACTAGACAGCAAAGACTAAAGATGGAGAAGGAGAGAAGAGAGGGTGGGGTAGGGGGGTGCAGGAGGGGGGTTGACGAGGCCTCAATGATGGCCACTACGAGGGAATTTTTATTTTGAATAGGGCCTTTTCTCCCCGAGGACCGTGAAGGCTTCTCTGTAGTATACACCAACAGGCCTGGGAGAGAAAAGCTTGACAAGGTTTTTAGTATTTGAGTTTTTTGGGCACTTCCCATGGGAAGGAGTCTCGGCCAAAGTGGCCGTAGGCTGCTGTCCTCTGGTACATGGGTTTCTTCAGATCCAGTTCCCTGGAATACACAATTAACTCATTTAGCAGCTGTCACACACACCAGGAGTGCTCAGAGGCAGGCATCAACTCACACAGCCAGAACACGCTCAGGTAAATCAGCCAGCGGGGGGGGGGCGTGTCGAGAGCCACAATCAAAAACGGAGGGGGGGAATAATCAAATGGGACAGAAGTTCATTTGGCTTGCTAGGAAAGCGATGAAGCGTCCAGACTTACCCTGGCCAACCAACTCAGCCTTGAGCGCTGTGAGGAAGGACTGCAGCTTGGAGGGGAAAGCGCATCGATCCCATTTATAAAAATAAGTAAATGCGGCACTGAACTTTTAACAAGCCTGAGAAGTCATGGAACTTCAGTCAGAAACTCTCTCTCTCTCTGGGGTAATAAAACAGACTTCAGCCTCTAACAGACCTGACAGCTGTGGTGGTAGGTACTGCATTTGTTCCGTGGCGCATGGGGGAGCGGGTTGAGGAGCGGCGAGTTCTGATTGGTGCATTCAAAAGCCACACAGGAAGCAACAGCAGGCGTCGGACAAGGAATGGGCGTGGCCACAACGCTGTCCAGCATCTACACTGCAGGGCATTAAAGCCCGCCTCTAGCTGGGATTGACAGCTCAGGCAGCCCGTAGGAGAAGGCAAGAGTAGAAAGAGGGAGGAGCGGGGGATAGAGCGGAGGGTGTTGATTGGCTTAAGAGGGTTCTACATTACCTGACAATGACACCGGGTCGGAGGTCGAAATTCTTCTTCACAATGTCCAGCAGCTCCCTCTCGCTCTTCTGGGAGGTTCCGTAGTGGAAGATGGAGATGGAGAGGGGGTGGGCTACTCCAATGGCATAAGCCACCTGATACAGAACACGACACAAGCAATCATCAGGTTGGACTCAAGGACTTAAAAATGAGGGAGGTATTATTAAATGACTCAGCTGGCTAGACGAAACAAGTGTTTTAAATGTAAACATGGGGGAAGGTTTGTTTACAAATGTGTGGTGGAACAGATTTTTTTTTATAAACTCAGAATGCAGCCATTAAATATCGCTTTCTTAAGTGGGAGGGGGCGATATTTCAAAATATTGTCGGGGCATGTTTTACAGCTCTCCTCCCTCACCTGGACCAGCACTCTCTTGCACAGCTCAGCCTTGACCAGAGACTTGGCCACCCAGCGGGCAGCGTAGGCCGCTGAGCGGTCCACCTTGGTGTAGTCCTTCCCCGAGAAGGCCCCCCCGCCGTGGGCCCCCCAGCCCCCGTACGTGTCCACGATGATCTTACGACCAGTCAGGCCAGCGTCTCCCTGGAAACAGAACACATGGACATGGACGTTTTAGGACGGGACGTTCAATTCAAGTTTACTTTTGGACTTTGGTCAACTTGTTGTCCGTTACTTAAACATCTGTAAAGTCAGCTTCTCTCCCATATATAGTTGTTCAATGTTCTAAGAAATTACAGCACTTTCTTGTTAAATGCCCAAAAAAATCCTGACTGCAAACGTCAACATCTCCTCCCTCCTACGGACGTCCTTGGAGGCGGAGCCTGACGGCTCACCTGACCTAGAGGCGGAGTCTGAGTCTCACCTGAGGGCCCCCGATGACGAAGCGGCCACTGGGCTGCAGGTGGTAGATGGTGTCGTCGTCCAGGTACACGCAGGGCACCACAGCCTTCACCACCTTCTCCTTCAGAGCGTCGCGCATCTCGTCCAGGCAGATGTCCTCGTCGTGCTGCACGGACACCACGATGGTGTGCACGCGCACGGGGAGCATGGCGCCTCGGTCCTGCCTGTACTGAACCGTCACCTGACGAGACGGCAGAGAGAGTTCCGGGTTAAAGGTCAAGGGGGTTAAAGGGTCAAGGGGGAGGGGAATGGGGAGAGAGAGAGAGACAGAAAAAGAAAACGTCCTATCCCTTTTCTTCAGGAGAAACATTTAAATAACACGACCTTGACAGAACTAGGCCAACGGGTTCAAATTCCCCGCCCTGGCTCAGGTGAGGAGGTGTACCTGGGTCTTAGAGTCGGGTCTCAGCCAGGGTAGAGTGCCGTTGCGGCGCAGTTCGGCCATCTTGGCGTTCAGCTTGTGGGCGAGGACGATGGTGAGGGGCATGCACTCCTCGGTCTCATCCGTTGCGTAGCCGAACATCAGACCCTGGTCGAGAAACAAACCGTCAGCCACGGAAAAACATAAACAATGCAAAGTATTCGTTTGGCTGCTGCTTTCCCTCCAAGGCGTAACTACAGCACAGGAGTGGATTTGAACTTCTTGATCCACAGTTGACGTGCTCTAACCACTAAGCTGTCCTCCCTGCCGTAACTACAGCACAGGAGGGGAGTGGATTTGAACTTCTTGATCCACAGTTGAAGTGCTCTCTAACCACTAAGCTGTCCCCCCTGGCTTTCTGTGACGTAAACACGAAGCTGCTTCTGCTAAGTGTTTGCAGCTGGTCGTTTCCCCTCAGGGTGGAGCGACAGACCCAAAACACACACCTGGTCCCCGGCCCCGATATCCTCCTCGTTGCGGTCGATGTGGACCCCCTGGGCGATATCAGGAGACTGCTGCTCCAGAGCCACCAGCACGTTGCAGGTCTTGTAGTCGAAGCCTGCAAACGAGGAGGGCCGTTTAAAAACAAAAAGAGGCACAGTCGGTAGTTTCGAGTGGATTTAAGGGACGGCTGGGAGGGGAGGGGGGCATTAGGAGGGGGGAAACGCACCTTTGGAAGAGTCATCGTATCCGATGTGCCGAATGGTATCACGTACGACCTTCTGGTAATCGACTGTGGCTCGTGATGTCACCTCTCCTGCCAGCAAGATCATTCCAGTCTTGGCAACACACTCTGCGAGAGGGAGAGAAAACGAAAGTGAGAATGCCTTTTAGTTATCTGTGGCGGCGGCGGCGTTGTTGCCACAAAACACAATAACCTGCTAAGCACACTTTCAATAGGATGCTAAATAATGCAGGGTAGAGTAGCTGACTTCATAGTAGGATGAGGTTGCATCACTTTTTCTTACCACAAGCAACCTTGGCATCGGGGTCCTGCTTAAGGTGAGCGTCGAGCACAGCATCACTGATCTGGTCGCAAATCTTATCTGTGGAAGGCAAAAAGGTTCGCAGTTATTGATCATCTGTCTAATGAACATTGACTTATGTTTACGACATCGGCGGCCACACTAATTTTTCACTACGTAGCTGAAATAGTTAACGTCGGAAGGATTCGGTTCCGTTTTCCCAACTACGCATTTAATGTGATTGATCGGGACCATTAATACAGTGATGTCGAGTGCGCCTCAAATTGTGTGCAAATCTACTGTACGGCGGTTTGGAGTTATGACCGCAGCCTTGGATCACGTGGTGGGTGACCGTTAAAATACATTACAATTAACAGTTGTCAGCAGCCTTAACACTTTAAATTAAGACGTGTCTGTACCGTTAGAAAATGTTCATCCATGCAATGTTTGTGTAGAGCTAGAACTAATCTAACCTTCCCCGCGTAAGCGGACCATATTTAGACAAATGTTGGGGCTCGCGGCATCACACAAACAATACAGTACGTATTTCGTCATATTCGCACTAGGTTAGCCTATCAGTATTGGCGGGCTATCTTGTCTGCAGGTAAGGTAAAAAGCTAACTAGCGAGCTATGCGCGCTTCCTTGGTCACAATAGTAGCCTACATTCTAAGCAGAGAGTTTGCCCTCAAGATTGCTAACAGTTGCACAAATTATGTCAGACCATTTGGCCCACCCACATATGGCCATGCGGCAAGATGCTAGCTAGCTCTAAAACACGAGGCTTAAGATGGACAATTAAATACAGGAAACTAGCATGTCAGGTATCGACAGACAACTAGATCTTTTTCACATGCAACAACATTTTCAGAACACTGTTGGTAAATATATAAAACACGTAACTAATATGCTAAAATGAAAATCGGCATTTGGTAGGCTTGTGTTTGGCTTACGGGCTAACCCGGTATTACGGTGTTAGCTACCTAGCTAATATCTTACCGGGATGCCCTTCTCCGACCGACTCCGAGGTGAACAAGAAGCAATCCTCCTCAATAAGGGAGTTATGAAACCCGTTAATTTGTCCGTTCATCGTTTCTATAGTTCTTGACGGTAATTCAAACGCTTTAGAAGTATGAAATGTATCAACACAATTATAACCGGGGCTTTAAGCTACTGGGTCCGCTTTCTCGTTCTTTCTAACCTGCTGTGGTTCATTCCAGGCATTCGCGCATTGCATGTCGCAGCCCTCCACTATTTATTCTCAGTCGCGCAGACGTCACTGTGGACTCTACCATATCAAACGTGGGGGTGGAGGTTGGCCTAAAACACGGACCAGGTAGACTTAAAGCTGGAACAACGTGTTCTATGTCTTTCTTTCTCTGTCTTTGATAAGTATTAGCCTACGAGACCAAGTCAAGGCTTTTGATTAAGTTACAAAGCAGAAATCCTAAGTTGATCAGATTTGTCCGGAGGGTAGGGTGGTTGAAAATCTGTATTGAGTTACGTAAGAGATAACATACACAGTCTAGGCTTTTGACTTCATTGTACAGCTTTTACTTAGTCATAAATGTATTTCAGGTTCATCAAGTGGTTACCGTTGGCAATGCTCCTTTCATAACATTGTTACCGCCAGCCGTAAATCAAATTGTGGACGTTGGTTGTAGGTCTGTTACACTTCAGTTCATGTTCAAATGGGGTTTTAGTGGGTTTTATTAAACTTTATTGGATGGTGGATTTGAGATTCACGGCTATGACACTCATTGACGTTAACCCGTCACAGGATACTGGTTAGATGCCCTCCAATGATATGTGAAATCCATGGACAGTTGACATGACAACACTCAAAATGGACATTGATTGACACGTATAGATCTTTCAAAAGCAGAATCAAAGAGGTAGTAGGTCCACCATCCATACGTCACGTAAAAACTCAATCAAACACAAAAAACGGGAAAAAACGACGCACGGGGAAGTGGTATGAATATTACAATGACCAACTTTTTGTTTTACTTTAACCACAGAAGCCAGCACTATGAAGATTGACAAACAGAGCTGAGCAGCTCTCAGTAGTCTAATACTGATTGTTTTGTGTCACAGGGCAGATGGATGAGCTACTAAGCTTGTCGTGGCTGATGTACGTGGCTGAGTGTCTGTCTATAGTGTGAGTTACAGGATATATGACAACCACAGCTCACTCAAACGTCTTTTACATAAAACTGATCTTTGGCCAAATATGTGCCAGTGAAATCAAATTTCACTGGCACAAACTTGGAGGGAAAATAATGAATATAATATAATAAACAGAAGCTGTTGAGTCATGACTGTCATGACTTGTTGATTCAAGGATGTTGGTACGGTTTTTCTTTTCTTTACTGAGAGACATGAGTCATTTATCAATGACACGATTAAACAATTTGTTAAGACCAACCCTGCCGGATACAATACTGTCACAATGACAACGCATTTCCCAGCTATTATGATAGCTTAGGGCCTCCGTCGGTTACAAAGAAGTATGATTTTTTTTGTTTCTATTCCTTCAACGGTTCAAGAATCACACCCTTTTGGGAAACAAAGTGGTTGCCTTTTGCCCCGTTGGAGTTATAGTCATGATTACAATCCTGCATGATAATGCCAAGTCTACGTGGAATACCAAAAACTCTGATGCGTTTCACTACTAGAACATCGCACTATGAGGAGATTCTTATCAGGAAAACCAAAGATTGCCATGCTCTGTCCTACTGAACTCATTTTGGGGGCCCCCCTCACCAACGGTACCAGTTATCATACATCTTATTGTTGCACTACAAATGCGCAACGTAAAAGACTCCTTCTCGGAGGATGTGATGTCATAATAACTGATAAATGTAATCGCTGTGAAATGATTTCAGTGTAGCCTACATTTACTTGACATGAAAATATGTCGTGACCTGTCCAGTCTTCGCTCTCTTTTTTCTATGTGTGTGTTTTGGTGTCACCTGACCATGTCACCCAACATGTCGTTGGTATTGCATCAGTGTCTGACAGTGTCACGTTGTAGGCAAAAAATTGTTAGGTGGGCGTTTATGTACACAATGAATATGATATTTGGTTCCTAACAACTATTTCTTCATTAATCCTGTCCAAAAAAATCAAGGTTAGGAAACTACCATTGAAAGGCAATTACGTCACGCTTGTGTAACATGACAACACTAGTGTTAGTGGATAGTAGTGTGTCTTTTACACACCTTTTTATTGGTTACAAAACCCATGCTAATATTAGACAAGACTGGGCTTGCCTATACTATTTGGGGAAATCCCTAAATAGGGCATTTCAAAGTCCACATCCACATAGTCAATGACCGCTCCACAGAAAATACCCAATACTCGTATGATTGCAATATTTGCAAAGGACCACCAAGCATACCCATTACAAGAGCATGAAAGTAGCTGGGGAAAACACGTGTCACTTTTACACTATAGCTATCACAAATCCCATAGCTATACCTGCACCCCCACCTACCTACCTGTCCCCACCTACCGTACCACCACCTACCTCACCTGCACCTACCTCACCTGCACCCCCACCTACCTCACCTGCACCCCCACCTACCTCACCTGCAGCTTCCCCGAGGCCCTCTTCCTGTAAACAGTCCTCTTCCTTCAGGCGCCTGCCAACGTTTTGTGTTGCCAAGATTTTTCGCATTCTTCCTCCTTTGTTGTTTTCTCTCCCCAGACCGACTGTTTTTTGACCCTGCTGGCCTGCTGTACGATCCTAGGATTCCCTGCCTGTTCCTAGTCTGATCTGCTGGCCTGTTTGACTGCCTGCTCCTAGTCTGATCTGCTGGCCTGTTTGACTGTTGTCTGTTGACGAGTGAATCGAGCTTTCCTTGCAACTCTGTTTCCTTGTCCTGCTTCAGGGTTCAAACCTGCCTGTCACAGTGAACCTCACTACTGTCTTACATAAGGTTGTGAGTGTGGTGTCTGACCCAGCAGTCTGGCCCACTTGAGTCTGACCCAGCAGTCTGGCCCAGCAGTCTGGCCCAGCAGTCTGGCCCACTTGAGTCTGGCCCAGCAGTCTGGCCCACTTTAGTCTAGCCCAGCAGTCTGGCCCACTTGAGTCTGGCCCAGCAGTCTGGACCACTCTAGTCTGGCCCACTTTAGTCTGGCCCACTAGTCTGGCCCACTTTAGTCTAGCCCAGCAGTCTGGCCCACTTGAGTCTGGCCCAGCAGTCTGGCCCACTAGTCTGGCCCACTCTAGTCTGGCCCACTAGTCTGGCCCACTCTAGTCTGGCCCACTAGTCTGGCCCACTAGTCTGGCCCACTCTAGTCTGGCCCACTAGTCTGGCCCACTTTAGTCTAGCCCAGCAGTCTGGCCCACTTTAGTCTGGCCCACCAAACAGGAACAATAAGACTCTACAAACAAACCAGTTTGAGGATGATCTTTATTCTTCCGTCTGGACAGCGTGCGTCTGTGTGGTTGAGGAGCTCTGACACGCTCACATCTCTGACACGCTCACATCTCTGACACGCTCACATCTCTGACACGCTCACATCTCTGACACGCCCACATCCGACCTCGTGCCACAAACCTCCTTTAGATGTCAACATTCAACTACCAGTTAGTCTTGTAAAGGTTAACGGACATCGCTCCGCCCTATGACAGTCAACATCCATCCCAGTTAGTACGTACAGTACAAGCTTGCAGAACCTTATCAATCCACAATAAAAGACAATGAAAGCTAACATTTATCTGCCGATAAAACTTTGAATTGAAATCATTTTTACTCCCACATAAAAGTATGCCATGTGCGTGGATAAATATATAAAAGTAAAAAGAAACATAATACAGTAAATTACGTGAAATTAAATATAAAATCAAATGCAATATCACTACACACCATTTTGCATTGAAATGATTGGCCAGATTCAGGCTCATCGGACACTCATAAGAAAATAAATCTTTTTGGCTTTGATTGTCATCTTTTCTCTATTTGTCATTTACATACATACTCTTGCCTGTTTAAAACACAAAATACGCATATAATCACATTCTTTAGTTAAAGGTTCTATCCATATATCTATATATATCCATATATATATCTTTATCATTGCACATGTGATCATATAACATGATTTAAAAAACAAGATTCTGACAGTCCTTTGGATCTTCAATCACCATTGATAGTGATATTTTAAATAAACCGACCAGCTATTCCTTCCCTTTTTGCACAGATCTCGTCCCTGAAAGCTTCAAGACATGTTCCCATACAGTACAGTAGCAGTTGAGTTCCATTGAAGAATCTAGTTTCTTTTGTCTTTTTTTTTCAGTTCGATCAGTTGAATATAATCAAATGTGTACAATACACAAATAAATTGAATGAAATACATAAATTCCTTCTGGTTTCTGCAAGCACACATCTCCTGCGCTGTTTCTTCACAGCCGATATCTAAGAGGTCAAACTGTCCTCATCACATTTATTAAGTCTCAACAGCCAAATATTTTACAAAGAGGAGTCAAAAACAGCACTTAACGGAACAAAATCACAGTTGGTGGAATGTAGAGTATGTCCAGCAAACCATGCAATCACATACATACACACACACACACACACACACACACACACACACACACACACACACACACACACACACACCTGCAGACATCCAAACACACACACACACCCTGCAGACATCCAAACACGCACTCACTTCCCTACAAACCCATTCATATAACACATACACACAAACACATACACACACACAGTTAGGTTACAGTACAACAGCACACCCACTCCTAAGTTACAGTAACTAGGTAAATAGTCTAGGATGGTGCACTGGAGGTCACAAGCTACCAATCCAACACATTACTACTAGAAACGACAGAACAGCATCAGCTAATCACCATGACTACTGATAGAGAAGAGAGGAGGAGAGAGGAAGTGTGTATGAGGGGAAGAGAAAGAGAGAGAGTGAAGTGAGAGACAAGGGAGGGAGAGGCAGGGAGAAATTACGTGAGACACAAAGAGAGAGAGTGAGAGAGGAGGGAGAGATATGAGAGAGAGAGAGAGAGAGAGAGAGAGAGAGAGTGAGAGGGAGGGAGAGATATGAGGGAGTGAGAGAGAGAGAGAGAGAGAGAGAGAGAGAGAGATATGAGAGAGGGAGACAGGTGAAAGAGGTTAAAGTGCTGTAGAACTGGAAAGAGAGAATTGAGAGAGAAGGAAAGTGGAATGCAGTAATTACAAGGTACCCTAAAGGTGAACACTGCCCCCTATTGACTAGACAGCTTAATGTCATCCTGGTTTTGCTGTACAGCATGTTGACTTCTAAAACTAAAGAATGCTATTGGAATGGCGTCTTTTATTTAGGTGTGGATGCATGCTTCCTTGGTCCGCGTAGGGCCTTACGTTGTACAATAAAGCCATATGGCTATATCCATGGAAACATAAGACACAATTCTCTACTGAACTGTAGACCGGACTTAATCGAGGCTCCGAATTCGGGCCAAATACTTTTCGTGGGAAGCCAAATCGCTTACCTCGTGACGAGACCGTTCTCCCGCACATGCTAATCTGCAGACTAAGTCTCAAGGGCACAAAGACTAATACACTGTTTCAAAACGTCTGAGAAACAAAGCGTGAAGTTGTACTTCCCCTGGATCATGTCGTGTGAGGCTCTCGAAAGCAGCCGACAGTGCCCTGCCTCACCCTGCCTCACCCTGCCTCACCCTGCCTCACCCTGCCTCACCCTGCCTCACCCTGCCTCGCCCGCCCCAGAGAGGGAGAGGAGGGGCAGGAGAGCGAGGAGGCAGTGGAGAGAAACCTACACTTACTTTTTTTTTGTTTTTAAAGGAGAACGCGAGAGGCTTTTACAAACTAAACCCAGACGAGGATTCCCTCCCGACCAGAGCCCCCGGTCCTGACCTTGAAGACATGGCATCAGAGAATGTGCATTTTCACAAAAGGAAACATACAATACAGTGCATGTGTAAAACAAACCACACTGAGGAGTTAGCCATGTGGCCCCCGTGACGGCAGACCAACAGACAGCTCCATCACAACCCTGTATCCTCTACCCCACCCCGGCCCTCTACCACCCCCGGCCTCGGCCCCTGCCCCGGCCTTCTCCCCCTGGACTTGAGGCCTCGTCAGAGCCCTCCGTTGGCCCGTTGGGGGCGTCGGTCTGGGTCTGAGTGCAGACTCAGGCCCTCCACCGCTGGCGTGGGGCTTCCGCTCCGGCTGTTGCTGCGGCGACCGCGGCGCTTGCGCTTGGTGGGGCTTGGGCTGCGTGAGCCCGTCTTCATGCTGTCGTCCTCAGAGCTGCAGGCTGAGCTGTCGGAGGGGCTGGCGTCGGGGGT
>CAEFZP010000130.1:0-42963 GCA_903064625.1 Mallotus villosus | reverse complement strand
GAATAAGAAAAAAGCCTTTTTTGATGGAGGAAATGTTGAAAGGAGTAAATGTAATAGTGTGGAAGCGTTTCACCTTGATTCTCATGACGCTCTACTATTCATGTTATGATTCTTATAACTCTCTACTAACGCATGTTTAATGATTCTCATGACTCTCTACTATTCATTTAAGATCTTATAACTCTCTGACGTCACTCATGTTAAATGATTCTCATGACTCTCACTATCATGTTAAATGATTCTTATACTCTCTACTATTCTGTTAAATGATTCTCATGACTCCCTACGATTCATGTTAATGCTTCGCTATGACTCTCTACTATTCATGTTAAAAGTGATTCTCATGACTCCCCTACTATTCAAGGTTAAATGATTCTCATGACTCCCTACGATTCATGTATAACTGATTCTCATGATCTGCTACTAAGTCATGTTACATGATTCTCATGACTCTCTGCTATTCATGTTTAAATGATTCGTCATGCACGGCCCGTATTCAGAGACGACCTTACAGTAACTCAAGGTGTGCTTGAAAGACGTGATCTTGTTCAGTACAGGCAGCTATTGTTCATATTTACGAACCACCAACCTTATAGGAACACGTAGAAGTCACTATAAGTTGTGTGTTTCTCTACAATATACATATTTAATTCTTTATCCGACGGAAGCCGTACTAGTGGCCACACAATCAGCACAGGAACTCTTCCTTTCCCAAGCTGAGCAACTAGTCAGATCACTTCATTAACATTCCACTGTTACCTTTTGGAACGTTCCAGAAAAACATTTGCTTAAAATAGCCCAATACAGTAAGAGATGTGATTGATAATGCATTAATTATTGTCTGTATCCCCAGGGCTTATCTAGGGGGGGGGGGCTGGGTGGGCCTGCTGTCCCCCCAGATTTTCTGCCATGCCCCCCGTACCATGTTTTTAACCATGGAAAAAACGACAGTTTTTTTTTCGTATTAGTGTGGAAGTCAGTAACTAGTCCCTGTCATAGCTTAGTCTCGTTTACAGACAACAGTGGGACTGACGATCTAACAGCTAGCTAGTAAGGAATATAACGATGGAAAACCAGGCTAAGAAACGTAAGATGGTGCTTAAAAACTTATAGACAAAATACAACACATACTAGATCAAACAGTTTTCAACCATGAAAGACGACTATGTTTATTTAGATAAACTCAAATCAGCACCAAAAAAAGGTGTTGAAGTCAGTAACAGGATGCCATCAAACCCCGAATGTGATTGCATGCAGGAAGCCCAAGCTGTGGCCTATACAGGGACCGTCGTTCTGGGGGCAGTTTTTGGATCAAGTCCAGGGCCTATCTTTCCTCCGAGTCGGTCCCTGCCGGTCCGTGAAAATATGTCTACAATGAAACCGGTCCGTTGGCGCAAAAAAGGTTGGTGTGACCGCTGCCCTGTAAGGCTTCGGTGTATGGAGAGGGATTGTGGGCGAGGTAGGTTAAATAATGTCAGCAAAAAACGTCAAAATTTGCGGTTTTTTGCTATACGCCCTACTTTTTTGGTAGTAAGCATTTCACATTATTTTTTGCTTTTTGTCGGTGTACACTGTGCTATTTTCGTTGCGACATCATTCATCCATTCCTCCCGATTTTTAAAACGTCAGGATCGTTAAGCAGTCTCTAAAATGGTATAAAATATAAAAAAGAATACGGATCTCGTTCTCTCTTTCTGTAATGAGCCCACCAAAAACCCCCCCCCAAAAATGTACTTCCCCCCAGTCAACGCAGGCGCATCCGGCCCCACCCTGTACGGAATGTAACCAGCGAATGTAGTTGTGTCCTAGGGGCTGACTTGGGGAAAAAAGTGTCCCGGGAAGTTTCTGTGCACTGAGAACCGGCCCTTTGTAACAGGCATGCAACAACGATCTTGCAAGTTCCGCAGAGGCCTGGCACTGTCACGGTCTCCCATCACCGGGATACTCGCCTCCCACCGGGATTCCGAACAGCCATCTCTGACTTCCCAGCGCTTAACGTCTAACCAACTACGCCAAAGACAAGCCAGCGATTCCATTGACGCGGTGGCTCACTACCTACTCGAGTGAGTTGCACCTATACACAGCGGCTACACCCTCTCACTCTGACACGGCCGCGGCCCCCTCAATACATAATCGCACTGATCGACCAGTCATGGCCTACTTGGAAAATACCCATAGCACTTTCACATGATTTTGGATGATTACAAATAAATTACATCATATATGTTTCATTTCTTACGTTGAACTCCATAGTCCGTAAGAGACACATTCAGAAGACATTTCAGACTTTTTTTTAAATAAGCACCATGAGTTTACATACAGATCGCGAGGAGGAGTATACAATTTAGTCAGCGATTGTAATCTGCTAAGGTCTTAGAGCAATTATACGTGTTCAAGTTGTATAATATGGAAAATAATGGTTGTGCTGGCGCTGTGAGGGAGGGGCCGGCTGCTTATGGAAGTGGGCCGGTATTTTGACCATCCCAACCCCGTCGGCCCACCGGGATTCTCCCGGTAATCCCCGATGGCCAGTTCACAACCATCAACAAACATCACATGATTTATCAGAAGAGAGAGAGACAGAGAGGCATTATTAGTTGCATAAAGATGCTCTATTCCTCTCATTCCTCTACATATCTAGATAAAATACTTCCTGCTCCAGGAGCACAACACGCAGTGAGGGGAACTATGGGAGTCTTCAATGTGCGTGAGAAAAGAAAATGATCAGCCGCAACAAAAAAGCAAAAGTTGATTCAGAAAATCGCTAATTTCAGACAGAGTGGGCTAACAAGTATTTCAGTTTTACTCTGTAAACTGTATTGTATCACTAGAGTTTTGGCCAAGTCAAAAAATGTTAACTAAAAGGTAATGCCTACCTACCTACCCTAATTTGTTCAAGGCTGAACAGGAAACACACATTTTTTCCTTCATAGCCTATATAGCAGATAATAAACCTTTATTTCCAGTGCAAACATGTTTAACTTGTCTGTGTCTCTGAAACAGATGTGACCAGGTGAGGTGGGCAGACCTGAGATGGGAGGATCTGTCAACCTCTATAAGAGAGGACAGTACCCACCCATCACTCACTCCACATCTCTCTCTCTCTTTGACGAAGAAGCACTACAATTATTATTGTTAAACTTGTTGTCGGTTTCTTATTACGAACTGCAGTGAAGAGATTGACTGTAATACACCTGCAGGGTATGTTGACATTACCTTGATTCAAACAACACAGAGTACCCCTACTAGTAAGGACATCGTTCTAAGGGTCATGAGACTATGTTCTGCAGCTAGGTATTTATTTCGTATAAAATGGGATCAATAAGTTGACAAGTCACATAAGTGAAACGCAGATGTATATTTCTCTCATTTAAACTTCCATCTTTTCAATAATGTAATATTACATCAGGGAAAAAACATTAGTTTCCCCTGGCGTGGAGTCCTGGAAGTTCAGCTGACTGCAGGTGTACCTCGACCTGCTGTGGTACGATCTGTCCCAGCTGTGTCCTGGTGCTGCTGTGACCTGCTGTGGTACGATCTGTCCCAGCTGGTGTCCTGGTTGCTGCTGTGACCTGCTGTGGTACGATCTGTCCCAGCTGCCTGATGCTGCTGTGACACTGAATGTAGAGAGTGAATCTAGCAGGACGTCCTGGTTGTGCTGTGACCTGTTGCTGCTGTGGTACGATCTGTCCCAGCTGGTGTCCTGGTTGCTGCTGTGTCCTGCTGGTGAAGAGGTCTCTGCTTGTCTCTTCAGGTGCTGTGTTGTGCAGGGTACTCTGGTCTCCAGGATCTTCTCCTGTCATCATGAACATGATGTTCACACCCTGTGTCTGCTGCTCTGTGCTACTTGGCTCTGGGGCAAACGACAGAACAAGGTAATACACAACACACACACATTTGATGTCAAATTCAATCAAATTTTATTCGTAGATCCCTTTTTACTAGCAATGTCAAAGAGGGGCTTCACATACACCATAGAACCCTAAACCAACCTAAACCCTCAAGGAAGACAAGGAACATTTCAGGAAAACTTCTTCTCAAAAAGTTAACATTTAAGAAACCTGGGAGGAGCAATTCAGTGAGATCCCCTCCGCCAGAGACAGTTGTGACAAGAGAAGGTGCAGACCAGAGACAGTGGTGACAAGAGCGTGCAGACCAGAGGCAGTTGGTGACAGAGAGGTGCAGACAGAGACAGTTGGTGACAGAGAGTGCAGACGCAGAGACAGTTGGTGACAGAGACTGTGAAACTGGCTGTTTCTGCTTTGATGTTATGTTTCATACTATCATCTCCAGGAAACCCATAGGGACTATAAAGTGTAAAAGTTAATCTCATCCCCTCTCTCTCTCTCTCGCTCTCAGTTCTCTTCTCGTCTCTCTCTTCTCGTCCCTTGTCTCTCTCCCTCTCTCTCTTCTCTCTCCCTCTGCTCTCTATTTCTCCCCCTGCTCTCTTCTCTCTCTTCTCTCTCCCCCTCTTTCTCTCTAATTCTCCTCTGTCTCTCTGTCTCTCTGTCTCTCTCCTCTCTTTCTCCTCGTTTCTCTCTCCCTCTGTCTCTCTGTCTCTCTCTCTCTCCTCGTCTCTCTATTTCTCTGTCTCTCTCTCTCATCTCTCTCTACTTCTGGCTCTCTCTCTCTCTCTCTGAGTCCTGTCGCCTCTGAGTTTTTCCTCCTCCTCTAATTTTCCCTCTCTCTCTCTCCTCTCCTCTCTCTCTCGGTGTCTCCTCTGTCTCTCTCTCTCTGTCTCTCTGTCCCTCTCTGTCTCTCTCTCTTCTGTCTCTCTCTGGTCTCTCTGTTCTTACTTTCTCTCCCTCTCTCTCCCTCTGTCTATCCCTCTACTTCTCTTCTCTTTCTTTCGTTCCTTCTTTTCTCTTCTCTCTCTCTCTCTCTTTACCTCCTCTCGTTCTGTCCGCGTCGTGCTTTGTCTCGTTGCTTCATCCTCTGTCTCTGTCTCTCTCTCCTCTCTCTCTCTCTCCTCTCTCTCTCTGTCCCTCTCTCTCTCTCTTACTCTTCTCTCTCTCTCCTCTCTCTCTCCTCTCCTCTCTCATCCTTGTCCTCTCATCTTTGTTTCTCCCCATCTCTTTCCTCACTAAGTGTCGAAAGGAGGCCAATGTGCCCCCCGCTCTTGGAGCCTACACCCCCATTGTGACTCCCAGGGCCAGTACCCTCCTCCCCCGGCAGTGGCTCTTCAGGTACTGCTGGTGTGTCAACACTGTTGAGAGAAGATACTGGGTACGATCTCCTCCAGGACATCCACCACCCACTGTCACTGAGCTGTGGTGACTGTAGGTGAGGGACGATTAGTGACTGTGTGCGGGCCCTGTATTATTTGCTGTCTCATTCAACGCAACAAACATCCTTGTTCTTCCAGGAAGGTAACCATGGTTACTGTGTAAGTGTGACTGCTAGGCCCATGGTAACTGTGTATAGGTGTGCCATGTAACTATAGGTGTGACCATGGTAGTGTGTGAGTGGACTGTTGTGTGTGTGTGGTTTACTGTATGAGTGTGCCTGTCTCATTCAACTCATGCTAAAACAAACATCCTTTTCTTCCAGGAAGGGAGCTGTATCTGGATAGGAGTAGAGAGGAGAGTAGGAGGAGAGGAGGAGAGAGGAGAGAGGGAGAGGAGGAGGAGAGGCTGGGAGGAGTGTAGAGAGGAGAGAGGGGAGAAGGAGGAGGATGGAAGAGCCTCCACCAGTCCTGTCCTTTTTATGAGATCCTCCATCTCTCTATCAACTCTCTATCATCTCTCTATCCACCTCTCTATATATCTCTCTATCATCTCTTTATTCATCTCACTGATCTGGTATTCAATAAAGTGAAATCAAGCAAAATACTTGTGTATATTTTAACATAGAGAAATAAATGTCTCTCAGCGAGTAAACCTGGATCCTTTGTCCACATTGTATTGAGTTTATCTCAAGTTAAACGATTGACCGTCACTCTGACAGATTAGTGCATCGATGCTGCCCCCTAGTGGAGAGAATGGGATATTAACAAAAGTGACACTACTGCATAAAAGCCGAAACGATTTCTTACCAAAATAAAACGTTTATTTGAGCCAAACCCAAACCACTGATGTGAAATGAAATGGATCAATAAACATGTCAAATATAATAAAACAAATGAAAAAACAAAAAATCGTTGCTGTGGAGGTTAAACCACCCATGTCTACAAGATAAACATATCGATGAGCACTATTAAATAGACTTGCTGCGTTGATAAGGAGGAACACGGTACTATGGAGAAAGGGATGATTTCAATCACATTCTCATTTTATGATGTGTAATGTTTTACCTTTGATTATTTGATTACAGCCCCCCCCCCACTCTGGTTAATTAATGGCCAGTAGAGGGTGCGCAGGTGATTTAAATGTAGATAATCGACCTTTAAGGACGGAGTCCTGGCTAGATGGTAACGTTTTTGACCACACATGGAGCCACACATATATTAGTATCACATAGACGTATAGTGTGGATATTTCGGTTTCTATAATGAATGAACAATAAATATAATTGTTGCACATTATTCCTGGATATCGGAGAATGCTTATGTGAAGCCAGTGTGAAAACCTTCAATTCGAACTGTTTGCGTCCAAAACATGTGTCTATCTTGGGCTGTGCGGTGGCTATAACACCAAAGAAGTCACGACAACAAAGTCAAAAAACTTCGTCATGGATTAACATCAGAAAGAAAAAACGCGACAGATACAGATTGGAGATTCCGTTTCACTGCATCCGGACAGCAAAGACCGCCTGTTTGGAGGGATTAAACTCCTCGATCCGCCAGTCGTGAGTAGCCACTTGGGATAAACTGAGCTCTCTGAATTCATGACGAGCTGACGTTCCATGCAATTGTTTATTATAAATGTGGATGCGCAAATGCGCAATTATTATAAACAAAGAAACGGAATTCATAACTTAATACTGTAAAAATGTAAAGTGTTAGGTTCCTACTGGGGCGGTTTTAGGACACGGGCAGACCGGGCAGCCGCCCGGGGCGCCATGAAGAGAGGGCCGGCATTTTCCGCAATTTGTGTGTTTGGCGCCCTCTGCTGGCATAAGAATGGTCGTGAATTAAATAGAACGATGGCAGATGAAATATCTGAAAAAATACCTCTTGAAAATGCAAGCGAGCATTTAAATTGTTTATATGCATCCAGAAGAGGTCAACTTGTGTGTGTACCTGCAGAATGAATGAAATAAAAGCTTTTTTTGATGGAGGAAATGTTGAAAGAGTAAATGAAGTGTGGAAGCGTTTCACCTTGATTCTCATGACTCTCTACTATTCATGTTAAATGATTCCCATGACTCTCTACTATTCATGTTAAATGACTCTCTACTATTCATGTTAAATGAGTCTCATGACTCTCTACTATTCATGTTAAATGACTCTCTACTATTCATGTTAATGAATCTCATGACTCTCTACTATTCATGTTAAATGATTCTCATGACTCTCTACTATTCATGTTAAATGATCTCATGACTCTCCTATTCATGTTAAATGATTCTCATGACTCTCTACTATTCATGCTAAATGATTCTCATGACTACTATTCCTGCTAAATGATTCTCATGACTCTCTACTATCATGTTAAATGATTCTCATGACTCTACTATCATGTTAAATGAATCTCATGACTCTCTACTATTCTGCTAAATGATTCTCATGACTCTCTACTATTCATGTTAAATGAATCTCATGACTCTCTACATATTCATGTTAAATGATTCTCATGACTCTCTACTATTCATGTTAAATGATTCTCATGACTCTACTATCTTGTGAAATGATTCTCATGACTCTACTGTTCATGTTAAATGATTCTCATGACTCTACTGTTCATGTTAAATGATTCTCATGACTCTCTACTATCATGTTAAATGATTCTTATGGATCTCTACTATTCATGTTAATGAATCTCATGACTCTCTACTATTCATGTTAAATGATTCTCATGACTCTCTACTGTTCATGTTAAATGATTCTCATGACTCTCTACTATTCATGTTAAATGATCTTATGGATCTCTACTTCCATGTTAATGAATCTCATGACTCTCTACTATTCATGTTAAATGATTCTCATGACTCTCTACTATTCATGTTAAATGATTCTTATGGCTCTCTACGATTCATGTTAAATGATTCTCATGAACAGTTCATGAACACTTTCTGGATGAGGTGTAAACTATGGAACATGCTCAAGTCTCCCAAACCCTCATTGCACCACATGACAGCATTAGCAGTCCCAAGACCCCACGGCAAATCACTTTACAACACTTTACAACACACAACACTTTACAACACAAGTGATCATACACCACACACACATGTGTATACACACACCCACACACACCACACACATGTACACACACACACACTCCTCCTGTCTCTAAAACACACCTGACCTACTGTACTGAACACACCTGACCAACTGTACTGAACACACCTGACCTGCTGTACTGAACACACCTGACCAACTGTACTGAACACACCTGACCTGCTGTACTGAACACACCTGACCTGCTGTACTGAACACACTGACCTGCTGTACTGAACACACCTGACCTGCTGTACTGAACACACCTGACCTACTGTCTGAACACACCTGACCTGCTGTACTGAACACACCGACCTACTGTACTGAACCACCTGACCAGCTGTACTGAACACACCTGACCTACTGTACTGAACACACCTGACCTACTGTACTGAACACACCTGACCTGCTGTACTGAACACACCTTGACTTGCTGTACTGAAACAGCTGACCTACTGTACTGAACACACCTGACCTGCTGTACTGAACACACTGACCTACTGTACTGACACCACCTGACCTGCTGTACTGAACACACCTGACCTGCTGTACTGAACACACACCTGACCTGCTGTACTGAACACACCTGACCTGACCTACTGTACTGAACACACCTGACCAACTGTACTGAACACACCTGACCTGCTGTACTGAACACACCTGACCTACTGTACTGAACACACCTGACCTGCTGTACTGAACACAACTGACCTGACCTACTGTACTGAACACACATGACCAACTGTACTGACACACCTGACCTGACCTACTGTACTGAACACACCTGACCAACTGTACTGAACACACCTGACCAACTGTACTGAACACACCTGACCTACTGTACTGCACACACCTGACCTACTGTACTGAACACACCTGACCTACTGTACTGAACACACACCTGCCCTACTGTACTGAACACACCTGACCTGCTGTACTGAACACACCTGACCTGCTGTACTGAACACACCTGCCCTACTGTACTGAACACACCTGACCTGCTGTACTGAACACACCTGACCTGCTGTACTGAACACACCTGACCTGCTGTACTGAACACACCTGACCTACTGTACTGAACACACCTGACCAACTGTACTGAAACACACCTGACCTGCTGTACTGACACACACCTGACCTACTGTACTGAACACACCTGACCTACTGTACTGAACACACCTGACCTGCTTTACTGAACACACCTGACCTACTGTACTGAACACACCTGACCTACTGTACTGAACACACCTGACCTGACCTACTGTACTGAACCACACTGACCAACTGTACTGAACACACCTGAACTACGTACTGAACACACCTGACCTACTGTACTGACACACTACCTACTGTAATGAACACACTGACCTGCTGTACTGAACACACCTGACCTACTGTACTGAACACACCTGACTGCTGTACGAACACACCTGACCTGTTGTACTGAACACACCTGACCTGCTGTACTGAACACACACCTGACCTACTGTACTGAAAACACCTGACCTACTGTACTGAACACACCTGACCCTACTGTACTGAACACACCTGACCTACTGTACTGAACACACCACCTGACCTACTGTACTGCACACACCTGACCTGCTGTACTGAACACACCTGACCTACTGTACTGAACACACCTGACCTACTGTACTGAACACACCTGACCTGCTGTACTGAACACACCTGACCTGCTGTACTGAACACACCTGACCTGCTGTACTGAACACACCTGACCTGCTGTACTGAACACCACCTGCCGTACTGTACTGAACACACCTGACCTGCTGTACTGAACACACCTGACCTGCTGTACTGAACACACCTGACCTACTGTACTGAACACACCTGACCTACTGTACTGAACACACCTGACCTGCTGTACTGAACACACCTGACCTACTGGATACTGAACACACCTGACAACTGTACTGAACACACACCCTGACCTGCTGTACTGAACACACCTGACCTACTGTACTGAACACACCTGACCTACTGTACTGAACACACCTGACCTGCTTACTGAACACCTGACCTACTGTACTGAACACACCTGACCTACTGTACTGACACACTGACCTGACCTACTGTACTGAACACACACTGACCAACGGTACTGAACACACCTGAACTACTGTACTGAACACACACCTGACCTACTGTACTGAACACAACCTGACCTACTGTACTGAACACACCTGACCTGCTGTACTGAACACACCTGACCTACTGTACTGAACACACCGGACCTGCTGTACTGAACACACTGACCTGTTGTACTGAACACACCTGACCTCTGTACTGAACACACCTGACCTACTGTACGAACACAACCTGACCTACTGTACTGAACACACCTGACCTACTGTACTGAACACACCTGACCTACTGTACTGAACACACCTGACCTGCTGTACTGAACATACAGGAAGTATCAGGCTAAGCGTTAAGCGTTTCTGAAAATGATTCTTGAGTTGGACTCCCCAACAGCCACCTTACAAACCATTCTAACCAGCCCTGTCTCCTCTGCTCCCAGTCAGTTGAACCCAAACACACTCAGCCCAGCAGGAGTTGTGCTGGACAAGGACCAGTGCACCTGGGTTAAATCATGGCTGGTTTGGTGGGAGACAAGGAAGTGATAAAACAAGGTTTTTATCTTGTGGTCAAATGGTATTTTATGCAATACATTTATTGACAGTGATCATTGTAACATGCATGATTAAAATACACAAGAAGTTAGGATTACATTTTTAAAAGAAACTATGTTCACGGTTTGTAAGGTTGCGCAATTTACTGTGCTCATATTCTATGTAAATTTAATGGATAAACATTCACATCTAAATAAGATCAAAGATACGAAACTGAAACGTACAAATTACGTTTGAATTAAAGAATGATCTATAGTTTAGATTGGATGTGTGGTATCACAATACAATAACCTTGCTTGTCACCAAAAACAGATGTGTGTGTGTACATGCTCGTTTCTACGCATACTGTATCATTATGTTAAATCACATCCCCAAAAATATTTACGCCTAAAAACCAAAGTCACTGTTGTCAATACTGTCTTCCACTTTGTGCTGAGTTTTGGATTCTTTCCTCTTTGTATGTTCTGAATCTTCACCACTCTGACCAAAAATTGTTTTACTTTTTCTGAATGCGTAACCTCCTTTCTGAGGGGCAGCTCTCATGTATGTAACTTCTTGTTCTCTTCCTACTCCAGCTCGTGTCTTCATCTCCTCCAGCTTCAGGACCTTCTCCTGGTCTCCTGTCTCCTCATCTTCTCTATCAGGAAGTCCAGGTGGATGTGAGTTGATAATGAACCAGCATTCAGGGCGATCTCCTCTAGACTAACCACATGTTGATAAGCCTCCTCCCACCCATCTGATCTTGTCTCCCTCCAGGTTCTTTTTCTCTGCTCTAAGTTCTGCCAACTCACGCTCCATCTCATTGGCTGCATTTTGCTTTGTTGTCTTTCGTCTCTTCCACATCTTTTATCTTCTTCTCAGCCTCTGCCTTGTTTGTTGTTTTTGTCATACGTCTTCTTTTTGTCCTGATAGATCTTCTTAGCCTTCCTGGTCTTGGTCACATACCTCAATTTTTATTTGACATGTTTGTCAACGGTACACTTCCCTGTGCATGACGTACATCTCAGCACACCTTCCTTATCTTTCTTGAAGACTTCACACCAGGAAGGACCTATGGCCCACGGTGCATCCTGGGTAGTGGCAGTTCTCCTCACAGTCCAGGCAGGTGACAGCTTTGGTGTCCCACCAGGCATCTATGGAGACTCTCTCTTTGTAGGCTCGTCAACTTCATATTCAAGTTCTGATTTGCCTGCATCGCTTGATTACATTCTCTAGAGTAGTTTTTTTCTCTTGAAAACAACGCTTCAACTCTCTCCATCTCTTCTTTGTGTTTCTTAAAGCAGTCTCTGTCTGTTGAATCTCATTCTGCTTCCGATCAATCAGCTCCACTCTCTCTTTTAAGTTCCGATGCAAGCCTCGAGCCTGACGCGCTCTTTCATAACATGAACAGTCATGCTCAACTTCTGAGGTTCTGTGCTATTCAGGAAGTTGAAGAGTCCGTCCATGCCACTCATTGTGAGTCTCCATGACAACGTATGAGTCTCCTTAGTTTCTTCTGTGTGGATGTCACTCTGGTTGTTGTTGTACAAGAAATGAACCGGGTTGCCGTTTTCATATTTGGCACACTTGATGTTTGCTATTTTAATAGCCTGGAGGACATTGTTAGGTTGCATCCATCAGAGTGAGTGATGAGGAACACAATGTTGTTCTCCATGTCTTCAGCAAGAGACACATCTTCAAATATGTTCTTCTGCTTGGCATTCACACAGTTTGTACTTGACTTAATCAACAAACCTACTGCATCAATTTGTTGAATTGCGCCATGTTTGAATAAGTTAAGAAGTTTGACAACTATAGCTATGTTATTTTGGAGTCCGTACCCCGGGGTGTCGATGATGGTGAGAGAGAAGGGAACTCTACCTTCCTCAAACCCACAGATCTGGTACACGGTCACCTCTGATGTTTGACTCTCAGACGGACTTCTTCCTCCCTCCTCTACGATCTCAAACCAGACCTTGTCCTCCATCTCTACTCCCATGACATAATTGACCAGAGCGTTGATCATGGTTGACTTCCCTGCTCCTGTCTCTCCCACCAGCAGGATGGTTTTATTGACCTTAGTGGGATCTCTCTCTCCAAAGGTCCATCTCTGAGTCTAGACTCTTCCTCTTTCTCTCCATCCAGACTCTCTCTCTTAGTCACCAGCTGATACCGATCAGGAGGTCCTGGGTGGATCAGGGAGCTTCTAGAAATGATGTCTTGGAACATTTTCTCTCTCAAAACCTTTGTGTTCATTTGTAATTTTTGCGATTCAGAATTTTCCATGACATTAAGAAAATCCTTAATTTCTCTCATTGTGAGCTTCCATGCATACTCATATGCAAGATCATTTTTATCTGTTATAATCTTATTCTGGCAGTTGTTGAACTGGAAATTAACTGGTTGGTTGCTGTCATTTTGCGACACTTGATGTTAGCATCTTGAATAGCCTTCAGGACACTAGGTTCTGACATCACATCAGAGTGAGTGATGAGGAACACTATGTTGTTCCCCGTGTCTTTGCCAAACAAATCGACCACTGAAGGAAAAAAATCTGTCTGTTGTTTCAAATCTGCATGCACCACAAAGGCCACTGCATTCATTTCTTCATTCAACATGACTAAGTCTTGAAATTTGTTGGCAACTGTTTCAATGTTCTGAGACTCCCCTGTACTGTCGTACCCTGGAGTTTCGATGATGGTGAGAGAGAAGGGAACTCTACCTTCCTCAAACCCACAGATCTGGTACACGTTAACCTCTGATGTTTGACTCTCAGACTGACTTCTTCCTGTTTTCTCCTCTACGATCTCAAACCAGACCTTGTCCTCCATCTCTACTCCCATGACATAATTGACCAGAACGTTGATCATGGTTGACTTCCCTGCTCCTGTCTCTCCTACCAGCAGGATGGTTTTATTAACCTTACTGTGATCTTTCTCTCCAAAGGTCCATCTTCTGAGTGTAGACTCTTCCTCTCTCTCTCCATCCAGACTCTCTTTCTTAGTCTTCAGCTGATACCGATCAGGAGGTCCTTGGCGGATCAGGGAGCTTCTAGAAATGATGTCTTGGATCCTTTTTTTCCTCCAAACATTTATGGTTGCTTGTATTTTGGGGGGGTACAGCATCTTTCAAGAATGTGAATAATTCCTCTATTCCTGCCTTTGTGACTGTCCATGCAAACTGACAAACTTTCTCAGTTGCTTTGGTGATGACATCTTTCTGATGGTTGTTGAACAGGAAGTGAACTGGTTTTCCATCCTCATCTTTGGCACATTTGATGTCAGCTTCTTCAATAGCCTGCAGGGCATCAGTAGGTGGGATTCCATCAGAGTGAGTCATGAGGAACACTATGTTGTTCTCCATGTCTTCAGCAAACAGAGAGGCAACTTCATTAAATACATACTTCTGTCTGTCATCAACACGGTTTATACTTGACTTCACCAAAACACCCACTGCATCAAGTTCACAACTTATTTTCCCAGATCTGAATAAATCATGCAGTTTCTCAACTATGATTTCATCTTTTTGGACTCCTTCTGTGTCTCCGTACCCTGGAGTGTCGATGATGGTGAGAGAGAAGGGAACTCTACGTCCTTCAAATCCAAAGATCTGGTACATGGTCACCTCTGATGTTTGACTCTCAGACTGACTTCTTCCTGTTTTCTCCTCTACGATCTCAAACCAGACCTTGTCCTCCATCTCTACTCCCATGACATAGTTGACCAGAGCGTTGATCATGGTTGACTTCCCTGATCCTGTCTGTCCTACCAGCAGGATGGTTTTATTAACCTTACTGTGATCTCTCTCTCCAAAGGTCCATCTTCTGAGTCTAGACTCTCCCTGTTTCTCTCCATCCAGACTCTCTCTCTTAGTCACCAGCTGATACCGAACAGGAGGTCCTGGGTGGATCCGGGTGCTTCTAGAAATGATGTCTTGGAACTTTGATGGTGCATATTTAATCCTTTAACAAAAAGGGGACAGAGATTACGGTTATGCATTTTGCTTTTCAAGATGTCTTGAACTTTGATTCTCTTTGAACTTTGAACTTCTCACTCTTCTTAAGCAGAATATTAAGGTGAATACAACTCAAAAAATGGGTATCTTGTGTGAAGTATTACAAGTTTTAAAATGATGCCTATCAGTAATAGGCTATCACTGTAGTCAGGGTTGTGATGTGTTGAAGTGATACGCACTGGCTGGTCATGATGAGTTCTGTGGTTCTCTGGACACGTTCTGTGGTGAGAGAACATGAATTCAGAATGAAGGTCCGGTAGATTCTCTGAGGAAGTCTCAGTGCTGAAACAAGTGACAAATCTTGTAATGCTGATTTTGTTTAATAATCATTTATAGTGTTAAAAGTAACACAATTATGTCATAGATGTTAAACATGTGCAGCAGTGCGACGCGTTGATTCCTCATATGTGCTGTGTGTGGCTGTTTATCAATCCGAAGAACGCCAAGAACGTACTTGCGTTCTTGAGAGGAAAGTCCTTGCGAGAACAGTCTTGCAAGACCGCAAGTACGGAGAATGAATTGAGATGCGGGTTTTCTTGGCTATTGCGCAATATCCTGGACTCGCTAGCTGGGTTATCAAAAATTCGGAGCAAATTGTCAAATTCGCAATTTCATCAACAAAATAAGTAATAAAAATAAAAATAATAATAAAAAATAATTTTCAGCGACTCAAACTGCCCTTTTTTTGTCACATTTTAATTCAGATCATGATTTTCACGTACTGTTTAGCTGAAATATGAAAAGTAAAAACTTAACGTTATGAAGTTTGTCCGCCTCTCCTGAAATCTTGCAATGACTTCTGGGAAATCATGTGTACGTTCTTGGTGTGTTTTTGGCGTTCTTGGTGACTTTTGTTCTTTGGATTGGAACCATACTTGGGCAATGAAATATGACGTAAAACGAGTTTGCAGGAACACAAGAACGGATAAAAACTTGGATTTATAAACAGCCATAGACTGTCAAAAGAATGAAGCAAAAATATCCCAGATACAAGTGCTGCAATCTTGCTCTGGTGATGTCATTTGGAGCTAGAGTCTGCGCAGTAGTGATCGGGTGTGGTGGAGCCGCGGTATCGAGGTTCCACCCATACACTGGCCTACCCAATCGCAAGCACACACTAGCCACTTTTTATACCGTCAAATAACAAATACAAATAAACAGATCACTTGAACAGACATCCGCGTGATAAGAACTACCTAAAATGACAGAAACTATTTTTGAATTTATTTTATTCAACGTGTACTTAGACTTTTTTATTTCGGCTCATGTCCCATCTGCTAACATGGAAGGGGCGGGGCTTATGACCTATACTGCAGTTCAGTTTGGGGGAGCTGTGACGTTGTCCATTCTTTTTACAGTCTGTTTTATCCCGAATTACACGCAATACTTCAAACTTGCGCACACATTACACTTAATCATGCTGGCACATACACACACAGTTCAGGTAATACAGTCCAAAGTCTGAAATCCAAACTGAATTGGTCACATTAACATTTTATAAATATCTAGATGTTTAATTTTCCTAAATGTTTTCTTGTTACATCCTACTGTAAATACACAGCTATTTGCTGCACATTGAGTCCATGACAGATATAAAATGCTAATTAATGGTTTGTTTGTGTAAAAGTAGATCTCAATCTACCTGCAGGATGGATCAATAACAAACGTCTTCACTGCGGTTTGAATTGTCAGAGTAAGAGTTGAATAATGAAGCCTGTGATTCTCTGTCAGAAAGAGAGACGAGTAAAGATGGGGAGAGACGAGTTCTCTGTTTTTATAGAGTTCAGAGATACGCCCAAAGTGTCCCCTCCTCTCTCCTTCCCTCCTAGTCAGGTGATTTCTGATAAAGATCATCTAAACAAACAAGCAAACAACCTTTCACAGAAGTATTTATGAAAAACCTAATGATATGTGAGACTACGCTGACTTGTCCATACTCGCCCTCTAAGAGACCATGACGTCATAGTGATTTAAAAAAAACATGGAGTTTAACTGATAACTTGTATTTTTAGCTGCAAACAGCAATCCATTACAGTGGGTCAGGTGTAGTTTTACAGAAAGTGAAAATATGATTTTTGTAATGCAAAAAGGGTCACATCTTATTCCCTTCATTGATAGTGAGATCATCCAGTTACTGGATCAACCTACACACCACTGTAACTAAGGAGAGATGAAAGCTTACTGGAAACAATCTCTAAAGCAACAAACTTAGTCTAAACCAAATTAAGTTAAATCATTTAACCATAGTATTAAAACCAAAACTTTTTTTTTCATTCAGGTTGCTCTTTTGAAAAATAAATGACAAAATTAATAATAATAGTAATAAGCAGCTTTGTGTGACCTGAAGAGACCTCGATCTACTTCCTCTCTATCTCTCATCTCTCGCTAGTCGATCTCGCGCTCGTCACCTCTCTCTCTCTCATCCCGCTAGCTCGCTCCCTCTCACTCGACCCTCTCCCTCTCCCTCTCCCTCTCCCTCTCCCTCTCCCTCTCCCTCTCCCTATCTCTCTCTCTCTCTCTCTCTCTCTTTTCTTGCTTCTTCTTTTTCTTAGGCTGCAAACAACTACTTTCCTGGTTACATTCCGTACAGGGTGGAACAGCATCACACAGACAGATAATAAAGATGCATTTATAATCTCCTCTCATCTTTACTGGGCTTCTTTGGAACCAACTGTTTGTTCTGGAAACGTTCCCAAAGTTAAACAGTGAAATGTTGATGTAAAAGTGATCTGACTAGTTGCTCCAGCTTGGAAAGAGAATGAGACCTGATTGTGTTGCCAGTACGGATCTCCGTCAGATGAAGAATTAAATGAATACATAAAAATAAAAAAACACAAAAAACATATATATACATTGACTTCTAACGTGTCTCAATAATGTTGGTTCGTAAAGATGATAAAATACTACATATATACTGAACAAGATTCACTGTCGTTCAATCACACCTGAGTTACTGTAAGTCTGTTTCTCTGAAATCATGTGATTTGATGAGGGGAGGAGATAGGGAGGAGGATATCGTCTTTGTTGCGTCAAGAGGTTGTGTTTTTCATACCATTATGAGTTAGCGTGTGTGTAAGTGTAAACAAAAAGGATTTTTAACAATAGTAAATATGCTGAGTATGTTTAGTTGCCCATGTAAGATAAGATAACTCTGAAGGAAGTGGAAAATAATAAAAACAAATCAGCAAATCTAATCAGTCCTGATCTTTTCTGTTCGTACATATTCATGTTCATGAACCCCTACCAGGTGAACTGACTAGGATTAGCAGGTGACAGGAGATGGTAAACTCTGTTTAGTGTAAGACTTTACACTTTAGGACTGTACATTAAGGTTACATTAATTACCATGTAACTAGGAAATACACAATGCAACAACAAAAAAGTGCAACATGTTAACAGAGTGGAAGCTAGTGGATGGTGTTAGATTAACAGGGATACATCATGGATACACCATGTTTATAATTATACAATCTCTAAATTTAGGGAGGCCACAAGGGGGTCCAAGAGTCATTGTGATCCTGGAGGAAACTAACGTCATGTCCAGGAAATCATTCCCAAGTGCCATTGTACTCCCTTTTATGTCTCTTTTAGTGTCCTTAAGTGGTTTCAGGTACACAAATACATTGAACTGCATATTGTACCATGTATAATCATGTATGTGACAAATAATAAAATCTTGAATTTTGAATCTTGAGCTTTTGTAACTTTGTCGGAAGTCTATTCCGACTATTTTTCTTCATGGTTTTCTTTGTTTATTCAGTTTTCCCCTCAAGAACGTCTTCAATCTTCTGCCATGCAGTATGCTGGCAGCAGGTGCATTTCTTTTTACACCACCTGGAGCAGGCAAGTGAACACAACCAAGCAGCCCAACCAGCTGTATGCTCTACATTTAGACTATCCACCTTTCCTGTCCTTTCCTTGTTGTTCTGGATTTGACGTTCAACGTGCACTGACAAGACATCCACTGCCACAGGTTTTGCTGTTTGCAGAAAGTTGGAGAGTTCCTTCATCCCTGTCTCTGTTGTTTCCCATGCCTGCTCCAGGACCTTCTTGTTCTCTGGTGTGATGGGGGTTGTCTGGTGGTGGTTAAAAAGGAAATGGACTGCCTGATTCTGGTGATCTTTGGCACACTTGATGTTTGCATATTCAAGAACCTTCAGAGTGTTAGTGGCTGGCATTCCATCAGAGTGAGTCGTGAGGAACACTATGTTGTTCTCCATGTCTTTAGGAAACAGAGATGCAACTTCATCAAATATATACTTTTGTCTGTCATCAACACGGTTTATACTTGACTTCACCAAAAAACCTACTGCATCTATTTGTTGAATTGCGCCATGTTTGAATAAGTTAAGAAGTTTGACAACTATAGCTATGTTATTTTGGAGTCCGTACCCCGGGGTGTCGATGATGGTGAGAGAGAAGGGAACTCTACCTTCCTCAAACCCACAGATCTGGTACACGGTCACCTCTGATGTTTGACTCTCAGACGGACTTCTTCCTCCCTCCTCTACGATCTCAAACCAGACCTTGTCCTCCATCTCTACTCCCATGACATAGTTGGTCATGTTGTTGATCATGGTTGACTTCCCTGTTCCTGTCTGTCCTACCAGCAGGATAGTTTTATTAACCTTACTGGGATCTCTCTTTCCTAAGGTCCATCTTCTGAGTCAAGACTCTTCCTCTTTCTGTCCATCCAGACTCTCTCTCTTAGTCACCAGCTGATACCGAACAGGAGGTCCTGGGTGGATCAGGATGCTTCTAGAAATGATGTCTTTGAACTTTTTTTCCCTCAAAACATTTATGGTTGCTTGTATTTTGGGGGGTACAGCATCTTTCAAGAATGTGAAGAATTCCTCTATTCCTGCCTTTGTGACTGTCCATGCAAACTGACAAACTTTCTCAGTTGCTTTGGTGATGACATCATTCTTACGGTTGTTGTACAGGAAGTGAACTGGTTTTCCATCCTCATCTTTGGCACATTTGATGTCAGCATCTTCAATAGCCTGCAGGGCATCAGTAGGTGGGATTCCATCAGAGTGAGTCATGAGGAACACAATGTTGTTCTCTATGTCTTTACCAAACAGAGAGTCAACTTCATTAAATATATACTTCTGTCTGTCATCAACACGGTTTATAGTTGACTTCACCAAAACACCCACTGCATCAAGTTCACAACTTATTTTCCCAGATCTGAATAAATCATGCAGTTTGTCAACTATGATTTCATCTTTTTGGACTCCTTCTGTGTCTCCGTACCCTGGAGTGTCGATGATGGTGAGGGAATAAGGAACTCTACGTCCTTCAAACCCAAAGATCTGGTACACGGTCACCTCTGACGTTTGACTCTCAGACTGACTTCTTCCTGTTTTCTCCTCTACGATCTCAAACCAGACCTTGTCCTCCATCTCTACTCCCATGACATAGTTGGTCATGTTGTTGATCATGGTTGACTTCCCTGTTCCTGTCTCTCCTACCAGCAGGATGGTTTTATTAACCTTACTGTGATCTCTCTCTCCAAAGGTCCATCTTCTGAGTCTAGACTCTTCCTCTCTCTCTCCATCCAGACTCTCTCTCTTAGTCTTCAGCTGATACCGAACAGGAGGTCCTGCGCGGATCCGGGTGCTTCTAGAAATGATGTCTTGGAACTTTGATGGTGCATATTTAATCCTTAAACAAAAAGGGGACAGAGATTACGGTTATGCATTTTGCTTTTCAAGATGTCTTGAACTTTGATTTCACTTCTCACTCTTCTTAAGCAGAATATTGAGGTGAATACAACTCTAAACATGGGTATCTTGTGTGAAGTATTACAAGTTTTAAAATGATGCCTATCAGTAATAGGCTATCTCTGTAGTCAGGGTTGTGATGTGTTGAAGTGATACACACTGGCTGGTCATGATGAGTTCTGTGGTTCCACCTGTAGACGTTCTCTGGACACGTTCTGTGGTGAGAGAACATGAATTCAGAATGAAGGTCCGGTAGATTCTCTGAGGAAGTCTCAGTGCTGAAACAAGTGACAAATCTTGTAATGCTGATTTTGTTTAATAATCATTTATAGTGTTAAAAGTAACACAATTATGTCATAGACGTTAAACATGTGCAGCAGTGCGACGCGTTGATTCCTCATATGTGCTGTGAGTGGCTGTTTATCAATCCGAAGAACGCTAAGAACGTACTTGCGTTCTTGAGAGGAAAGTCCTTGCGAGAACAGTCTTGCAAGACCGCAAGTACGGAGAATGAATTGAGATGCGGGTTTTCTTGGCTATTGCGCAATACCCTGCACTCGCTAGCTGGGTTATAAAAAATTCGGAGCAAATTGTAAAATTCGCAATTTCATCAACAAAATAAGCAAATTTTCGGCGACTACACTGCCTTTTTTTGTCACATTTTAATTCAGATCATGATTTTCACGTACTGTTTAGCTGAAATATGAAAAGTAAAAACTTAACGTTATGAAGTTTGTCCGCCTCTCCTGAAATCTTGCAATGACTTCTGGGAAATCATGTGTACGTTCTTGGAGTATTTTGGGCGTTCTTGGTGACTTTTGTTCTTTGGATTGGAACCAAATCAAATCAAATCAAATCAAAATGTATTTGTATAGCCCTTTTTACACGCAAGCATGTCACAGAGGGCTTCACATACGCCCATGAAAACTGCCCCTCAACCAACCTAAACCCTCAAGGAAGACAAGGAAAAACTCCCAGAAAAACTCAATGCAAGAGAAAAAATGGAAGAAACCTCGGGAGGAGCAATTCAGTGAGGGATCCCCTCCTCCAGAAACGGTTGGTGAAAGAGAGGAGCAGAACACAGGCTAAACATAGTAATACACAGGGAAGTGCCAATGGGTTTAGAAACACCAAAATCCATTGTCCAGCTTGGTAGATGTAGGAAGGGATCGGGAAACTCGCTGTTGCCCGTCACGGAGACTAGTTTCCGGTTGGTGAATAGGTCCAGCGTTGGCGGACCGATGACCAGGCAGGTGCTGACAGCTCAAAAACCCCCCACACCACAGGGGATGTGTGGAGGGGGGACAGAGAGAGGAAAGCAGGGATTAGAGAATGCCAGGAGAAGCTAATAGTTACAATGATATTAGAATGAGATCCCCACCGGTCAAGTGTGGACTAATGCAGCGATTTAAACAAGGGTATTTGGTGCCGCCTTAGACACTAAGACACCGCCAGCCCCCCTCGGTTGGAACATAAAATCTGTTCCAGGGGAAAGAACTCTAAAATAAGTTATTAATAGAATAAGGGTGAGAATGCCCCGTCCCCCGTCGACACCACACCATAAGTTTACATTGAAAGTACATACACATACACATACTTACCTTTACATTGAAAGTACATACACACACTTACCTTTAGCAGCCATAGATTTGACTAAACAGGAACGTTTTTAACCTGATTTTGAATGTCGCAACAGTATCAGCCTCCTTAATTGAGATAGGTAATTTGTTCCAGAGAAGAGGTGCTCTATATGAGAACGCCCTGCCTCCAACAGTTTTTATTTATTTATTTATTTTTAATTTATTTTGGGAACCACCAGATAGCCAGGGGAATCTGTTCCAGGGGAAAGAACTCTAAAATAAGTTATTTATAGAATAAGGGTGAGAATGCCCCGTCCCCCGTCGACACCACACCGTAAGTTTACATTGAAAGTACATACACATACTTACCTTTACATTGAAAGTACATACACACACTTACCTTTAGCAGCCATAGATTTGACTAAACAGGAACGTTTTTAACCTGATTTTGAATGTCGCAACAGTATCAGCCTCCTTAATTGAGATAGGTAATTTGTTCCAGAGAAGAGGTGCTCTATATGAGAACGCCCTGCCTCCAACAGTTTTTATTTATTTATTTTTTAATTTATTTTGGGAACCACCAGATAGCCAGGGGAATCTGTTCCAGGGGAAAGAACTCTAAAATAAGTTATTTATAGAATAAGGGTGAGAATGCCCCGTCCCCCCGTCGACACCACACCATAAGTTTACATTGAAAGTACATACACATACTTACCTTTACATTGAAAGTACATACACACACTTACCTTTAGCAGCCATAGATTTGACTAAACAGGAACGTTTTTAACCTGATTTTGAATGTCGCAACAGTATCAGCCTCCTTAATTGAGATAGGTAATTTGTAATTTGGAACCATACTTGGGCAATGAAATATGACGTAAAACGAGTTTGCAGGAACACAAGAACGGATAAAAACTTGGATTTATAAACAGCCATAGACTGTCAAAAGAATGAAGCAAAAATATCCCAGATACAAGTGCTGCAATCTTGCTCTGGTGATGTCATTTGGAGCTAGAGTCTGCGCAGTAGTGATCGGGTGGTGGAGCCCCGGTATCGAGGTTCCACCCATACACTGGCCTACCCAATCGCAAGCACACACTAGCCACTTTTTATACCGTCAAATAACACATTTTTATTTCGGCTCATGTCCCATCTGCTAACATGGAAGGGGCGGGACTTATGACCTATACTGCAGTTCAGTTTGGGGGAGCTGTGACGTTGTCCATTCTTTTTACAGTCTGTTTTATCTGTTACATCCTACTGTAAATACACAGCTATTTGCTGCACATTGAGTCCATGACAGATATAAAATGCTCATTAATGGTTTGTTTGTGTACAAGTAGATCTCAATCTACCTGCAGGATGGATCAATAGGAAACGTCTTCACTGCGGTTTGAATTGTCAGAGTAAGAGTTGAATAATGAAGGCTGTGATTCTCTGTCAGAAAGAGAGACAAGTAAAGATGGGAGAGACAAGTTCTCTGTTTTTATAGAGATCAGAGATACGCCCAAAGTTTCCCCTCCTCTCTCCTTCTCCTAGTCAGGTGATTTCTGATAAAGATCATCTAAACAAAGCAAACAACCTTTCACAGAAGTATTTATGAAAAACCTAATGATATGTGAGACTACGCTGACTTGTCCATACTCGCCCTCTAAGAGACCATGATGTCATAGTGATTTATAAAAAAAATAGAGTTTAACTGATTAACATTAAATTGTATTAATTCAGCAGAAGCTTTTTTAAAGTAAAGCAGAAGATTAAGACTCATAAGTGAGTGTGAGCAGAGGCGCCAATTTATGTTTTCCTCCGTGGGTGCTCACGGGCGCACGCTGTGATAGGTGGATAGGATAAGGCGCAGAGGACTGACAGCTCATAGGCTCGAGCTCCATATCCAATCCATAAAGCAACAAACTTGGTCTGAACCTAATTAAGTTCAATCATTTAACCATAGTATTAAAACGAAAACTTTCTTTTGTTATTTAAGTTTGCTCCTTTGAAAATAACATTAAAAAATAAATGACACAATTCATAATAATAGTAATAAGCAGATTTGTGTGACTTGAAGCACCCCTTTCTTTCTCTTCTGATAAATCATGTGATGTTTGTGAAGGTTGGCAACAACTACTTTCCTGGTTGCATTCCATCCAGGGTGGAACAGCATCACACAGACAGATAATAAGGATGCATTTATAATCTCCTCTCCATCTTTACTGGGCTTCTTTAGAATCAACTGTTTGTTCTGGAAACGTTCCCAAAATTAAACAGTGAAATGTTGCTGTAGAAGTGATCTAACTAGTTGCTCCAGCTTGGAAAGTAAGAGTTACACCTGTGCTGATTGTGTTTCCAGTACAGGTCCCCTTCAGATAAAGAATTAAATAAGTATTTCTTAAAAAACACTTAATTTATATTGACTTCTAACATGTTCCTATAATGTTGGTTCGTAAAGATTGAACAAGATTCTTCTCTGTTTTTTTTTCCAAACGTAATGTGATATCTTTGTTGCGTCAAGAGGTTGTGTTTTTCATACCATTATGAGTTAGCGTGTGTGCAAGTGTAAACAAAAAATATTTTTAACAATAGTAAATATGCTGAGTATGTTCAGTTGCCCATGTTAGATAAGATAACACTGAAGGAAGTGGAAAATAAGAAAAACAAATCAGCAAATCTAAGTCTCGATCTATCCTTTTCATACCTATCAATGTTCATCTGACTAGGAAATGCCAACTCTAACAACACTGCAATGTGGATAGTGTTAGGTTGACATGGATGAATGTCCAGCCTTATGAATATACAACCGTTTTGTTATTAATACATACATATACATTTTATTTTGTTTATTTTAATTTAAACCCCAAAAAGAGTCAATAAAAAGCATTTCCCTGCACATTATGAGAGAGGGGCACTTTTCAAACTTTTTTGAGGATGAAAGTTTACCATCGTAACCCAGCATCAACACTACTGGAACAGTGTCGGGGTCTAAAAAGGTTCTAGGAGCATGAAGGTGAGGTCACTCTCCCCTGACTCCTAGCCCCACCTGTACCTGCATGTTACCGGTTAGTTCACTTCCAACACAACTGTTTTTTCCCTGTATAAAGATCCCCTCTCCTCATTACTTTATTATTCATCATATACCTGAATAAATCTGTTCGATTTGTTACATATTTAAAAAAAATATATATATTGTTTTGTTTAGTCTAGAGGTTGTGTTTTTCAAACTATATGCACATACTGGCGTGTGTGCAAGTATAAACTAAATAGATTGTCTGAGTCTCTGAAACCATGTGACCAGGTGAGCTGAGAGGAGGACAGACCTGAGATGGGAGGATCTGTCAACCATAAGAGAAACACCCATCCACATATCTCTCTCCGTCTCTCTTTGACGAAGACGCAACTAGAATTATTATTGTTAAACTTGTTGTCGGTTTCTTATTACGAACTGCAGTGAAGAGATTGACTGTAATACACCTGCCAGGTATGTTGACATTTACCTTTGATTCAAACAACACACAGTAACCCTACTAGTAAGGACATCGTTCTAAGGGTCCTGAGTCATGAGATACATGATGTTCTGCAGCTAGGTACTTATTTATGAGTCGTAGAATATGGGATCAATAAGTTGACAAGTCACATAAGTGAAACGCAGATGAATATTTCTCTTATTTAAGTTCATCTTTTAATAATGTATTATTTTCATATTGCCACATGGTATTGTCCTGTGTTCCTTTTTGTAATTTACAATCCAAACCTTTATCTTCTGTGTGAATTTCTGAGGATGAAAGATGAAAGGATGACTTTTCGAGAAAAAGAAAAAGTCTCACATTAGTCCTTTTGTAACTGACTGTTTGGTCTCCATAACCACTTATATACACATCCACACACACATAAGCTCTTGAGTTTGAATCTCCATTCAGCCTGTTGTTGTTGGCCAAACATAAATTAATTTTGCTCTCTTGTTGTCCAACTCTTGATCTTCTACAATGTACATTTTTATAATATTTTGCCATTTTGAGGAGGAACCCCACATCACCGCTTTATTGAGTTTTGCTGTTTGTTTTACTATTGTATTGTTTTAGTGTTCAACTATTCTTGTGCTGATTTATTATTGCTAGTGCAGTTCCTGTGCCAAAAAAAACGTTCTTGTTATTCAGCAATTATTAAGTGTGCTCATTTGATGACACTTGCTAGCAAAGCAATGGAAATAATATCCCTGCAGACAAACCATAGTGAAATGTTTATGTAGTTAAACAATCTTAATGTAACAGATTTAAGCCGATTCCCTTTTGCTAGTCCCGTGGCCTGTTGTCCTTTTCATTTAAGACAATCGTTTGCAAACCAATTTGTCATAAGCTTATGTAATTTCCATGCATCTAATTAGATGCATTAAATTCATCCAGCCAAGATAAATGAGAGTATAGGAAAGAGAAACAGTCAGAATCACTAAAACCTCTTCATCACTGACGGACTGACTTTCTCTGATTTCAGAGTTCCAACAGAACTGCCGTCAACAAACAGCAACACATATCATGACCAGCCAGTGAGTATCAGAACTGCACCTGCGTCTCACCTGACTAGAATACTGCTCTATATTTAAGTGGTGCTGTATATTTTTGGTAGCCTGACGTTGTCATACTCATAATTCTAGACAGAATATGAGTCTGATACCGCTCCGTTGGGCTGTTCGTCTTTCAAAATGAATGCGCTGTCGATGTATTTTAAAACAGACTCGATAGCAGAATCTACACATCTCAGCTCTCCAGCCATGCTGGTTGAAAACGAATTTAACCCAAACGCTGTTTGGTGACGTGATTGATTACATTACTGTTGATCATCTGTCCATCATCATATAAAGCCCGCCCTGACAATTTGATTGGTACGAACAGCTCTTGTTCGGACATTGTTTTTCCCCAACCGAGCGACCCCAGATCCAACTTCCCGACCAAAATATTTTGTGGGCGGGGCTACATTCGGCTGGCACCCAGGCTATATTTTTGGTGCTGAACTTTATTTACATTTAGTCATTTAGCAGACGCTCTTATCCAGAGAGACTTTTTACATTATTTATACATCTATTTCTATAACAGAAATGCTCTACTCACAAAAGTGTTTTAAGTTTGATGTTTTTATTTTCAGTTTAAAATTTATGATAGTAAACTCTGTCCACTTTTTGTTAAAGGGTTAAAAATGCACCATCAAAGTTCCAAGACATCATTACTAAAAGCACCCGGATCCACGCAGGACCTCCTGCTCGGTATCACCTGGTGACTAAGAGAGAGAGTCTGGATGGACAGAAAGAGGAAGAGTCTAGACTCAGAAGATGGACCTTTGGAGAGAGAGATTACAGTAAGGTTAATAAAACCATCCTGCTGGTAGGACAGACAGGAACAGGGAAGTCAACCATGATCAACACTCTGGTCAACTATGTCATGGGAGTAGAGATGGGGAACAAGGTCTGGTTTGAGATCGTAAAGGAGGAAGGAAGAAAGCAATCTGAGAGTCAAACATCAGATGTGACCGTGTACCAGATCTTTGGGTTTGAAGGACGTAGAGTTCCTTATTCCCTCACCATCATCGACACTCCAGGGTACGGAGACACCAGAGGAATCAGAGAAGATGAAATCATAGTTGAGAAACTACATGATTTATTCAGATCTGGGAAAGAAATTCATGAAATTGATGCCGTGGGTTTTTTGTTGAAGTCAAGTATAAACCGTGTTGATGACCAACAGAAATACGTATTTAATGAAGTTGCATCTCTGTTTGGCAAAGACATGGAGAACAACATTGTGTTCCTCATCACTCACTCTGATGGAATCCCACCTACTGATGCCCTGCAGGCTATTGAAGAAGCTGACATCAAATGTGCCAAAAATGAGGATGGAAAACCAGTTCACTTCCTGTTCAACAACCACCAGAATAAGGTCATCACTAAAAACACTGAGGTCGCCTTCAAGTTTGCATGGGATGTTACAGAAAACGGAACAAAACAATTCTTCAACTTGCTGAAAAAAGCAAAACCTCAGAAGTTGAGCATGACCATTGATGTTATGACAGAGCGCATCAGGCTCAGGGCTTGCATCGGAAACTTGAAGAACAGAGTGGAGAAGTTTGATCTGAAGCAGAATGAGATTCAACAGACAAAGAACGCTTTTGTTAAACACAAAGAAGAGATGGAGAGAATTGAAGCGTTGCTTCAAGAGAAAAAAACTACTCTGGAGGAATATAATCAAGCAATGCAAAAAAATCAAAACTTTGAATATGAATTTGATGAGCTGCACACAGAGAAGGTCCCCATTGATGCCTGGTGGGACACCAAGGCTGTCACCTGCAACATCTGTAAGGAGAACTGCCACTACCCAGGATGCACCTTGGCTATAAATCCTTCCTGGTGTGAAGTCTTCAAGAAAGATAAGGATGGTGTGCTGAGATGTACGTCATGCACAGGGAAGTGTACCGTTGACAATCATGTCAAAGAAAAATGTTGCTATGTGACCAGGACCGAGAAGGTTAAGAAGACCTATGAGAAAAAAAAGATTGAGTATGAAGTTTACAAGCAGCACAAGGCAGAGGTTGAGAAGAAGATGAAAGATGTGGAAGAGACAAAAGACAACACAGCAAATGAAGCCAACGAGATGGAGCGTTTGTTGTCGGAACTTAGGACAGAGAAAAAGAACCTGGAGAGAGACAAGATCACATGCTTGGAGCAGGCTTATCAACATGTGGTAAGACTGGAGGAGATCGCCCTCAAAACTGGTTCTCTGTCTGTCCTTGTCCATCTGGACTTCCTGATAGAGAAGATGAAGGAGACAAGAGACCAGGAGAAGGTCCAGAAGCTGGAGGAGATGAAGAGACGAGCTGGACAAGGAAGAGAGGGACTGATGAGTTACATAAGTGCCGGTTTAAAAATGCTGCCATTTTCTAAAGGTAATAGCAGCAATAAATAATGTAATTACTGCTAATACAACAACTTTCATATTATGTAATAACATGGCAAGAAAGTAATTACATTTTTAATGATTGAAATGTATGCCCTAAATGTAATTGTTAGAGTGCAGTAACAGTAATGTTTAACTGCATATTTGGTGACAATAATTATTGTTTTTTCACAATATGATGAAATAGTAATGTAATAACTGAATGCTATAGTATAGACATAATTACTCAAGTCACTTTTGAGTTCATTTAATTGGTTGTAAGGTGTCACACTTCCATAGTTGATTTTTAAATCACAATATTACAAAGGGCTTCACAGTTGGCCAAATTTGAAAACTTTCGCTTCTGTTCAAATTAAATCACATAACTTTTTGATGATCTCATTATGTAATAATGTATTCTTTGTACAAGCAATAATTATATCAGCAAAGCACATGAGAAACCTCTGATTTCACAGTGACCCTCCTCCACAGAGTCCAGACCACATTCACCCAGACACTCTACCCTGGGCTTGGTAACCATGGTAACAGTGCAGAGATTCTGAAGCTGTGGTAGAGGGTCTTGTAGAGGAGTGATACCTTCATACCATCATACAGAACCCTGTCATCGTTTTAGTTGGTTTATAAACATTGTTCTTTTGTTGTATAATTCCTGCTCTTTCACCTTGATTGTACATGATCTTTTAGTCTTGTCTCTACTGGACAATAGCAATCACTGTCTACTTCCTGTCCTGCTACTCAGTAAATAGAGTTTTAACTAACGATGTGTTGTAATGTTTGGGTACATGTGCTACTCACTATTGAGATGGAAGTGTTTATAACTGCTGTTGTTTAAGTGATCAGTTCATAGTTGTCTCTCTGCTACTTTGAACTCTTATTATGTTGATTCTATTATTAATCTATGAATATCATTCTCATTTTATGATGTGTAATGTTTTACCTTAGATTATTGGCCCAGCAGGTGATTTAAATGTAGATAATTGGACCTTTAAGGACGGAGTCCTGGCTAGATGGTAATGTTTTTGACCACACATAGAGCCACACATATATTAGTCTCACATAGACGTATAGTGTGGATATTTCGGTTTGTATAATTGAATGAACAATAAATATATTTTGTTGCACATTATTCCTGGATATCGGAGAATGCTTATGTGAAGCCAGTGTGAAAACCTTCAATTCGAACTGTTTGTGTCCAAAACCTGTGTTTATCTTGGGCGTTGCGGTGGCTATAACACCAAAGAAGTGGTTTTTTTGCCTCCCCTTTCGAATGAAATATTCAAATGACTAGACAAAAAATTATATCTTGAGAAAAGTGGATTTTGAGGGGTATAGCTCCATAGACCTCCATTCATTCTGCACTCCCGAGAGTGGCAGTTCTCCCCTATTAGACATTCTCTGGTTCTGGTTTAGAGGGGCCTGAGGAAGGAGCGCTGTAATTATTCCTTCTCGGTTTGTCGAGAGACAAATGAGTGATTAAACAAGGCTGCCATCTAGTGGTTAAATTGTGTTTTATTTGAAGACATTTCATCACCAGTGATTATTGTAACATAATTGCATCGCAGGAAGCTTAAACATTTTTTTTGTTACGTTTGTCAACAATTTCCTGGTTAAGGGTTTTATTGTGCACATCTTTGATGTCAAGTTAAAAATATTCAAAACTAAAAGAGATATGATAAAAATATGAAATAAACATAGACTGGTACAGGTGTTAAAGAACAGTTTAGAAATACTGCACTACAAGGACAAGGAATGCAAATGATGAGTGTTTGTTTTAAACAATAGCTAAGGAGATTAGGGCCAAAGGAAAGAAACAGAAATAACCACAAAATTGTACTATTGACCTTTTAACTAAACTAACCAGAAACACAAGAGTTGGCACATCCCCTAACTAACAAGGGCTGAGTTTCCCGAAAGCGACGTAAGCCTAAGTTGATCGTAGAATCCATCGTAGGACGAATCACACATACTTAATTTTGTCCTGTCCTCCATACTGAGTTTTGTCCTGTCCTCCATGCTTAGTTTGGTCCTGTCCTCCATACTGAGTTTTGTCCTGTCCTCCGTACTTAGTTTTGTCCTGTCCTCCATGCTGAGTTTTGTCCTGTCCTCCATACTGAGTTTTGTCCTGTCCTCCATACTTAGTTTTGTCCTGTCCTCCATACTGAGTTTTGTCCTGTCCTCCATACTGAGTTTGGTCCTGTCCTCCATACTTAGTTTGGTCCTGTCCTCCATACTTAGTTTGGTCCTGTCCTCCATACTTAGTTTGGTCCTGTCCTCCATACTGAGTTTTGTCCTGTCCTCCATACTGAGTTTTGTCCTGTCCTCCATACTTAGTTTTGTCCTGTCCTCCATACTTAGTTTGGTCCTGTCCTCCATACTTAGTTTGGTCCTGTCCTCCATGCTTAGTTTGGTCCTGTCCTCCATACTTAGTTTTGTCCTGTCCTCCATACTGAGTTTTGTCCTGTCCTCCATACTTAGTTTGGTCCTGTCCTCCATACTGAGTTTTGTCCTGTCCTCCATGCTGAGTTGTGTCCTGTCCTCCATACTTAGTTTGGTCCTGTCCTCCATGCTGAGTTTTGTCCTGTCCTCCATACTGAGTTGTGTCCTGTCCTCCATACTTAGTTTGGTCCTGTCCTCCATACTGAGTTTTGTCCTGTCCTCCATACTTAGTTTGGTCCTGTCCTCCATACTGAGTTTTGTCCTGTCCTCCATACTGAGTTTTGTCCTGTCCTCCATACTTAGTTTTGTCCTGTCCTCCATACTTAGTTTGGTCCTGTCCTCCATACTTAGTTTGGTCCTGTCCTCCATGCTTAGTTTGGTCCTGTCCTCCATACTTAGTTTGGTCCTGTCCTCCATACTGAGTTTTGTCCTGTCCTCCGTACTTAGTTTTGTCCTGTCCTCCATGCTGAGTTTTGTCCTGTCCTCCATACTGAGTTTTGTCCTGTCCTCCATACTGAGTTTTGTCCTGTCCTCCATACTGAGTTTGGTCCTGTCCTCCATACTTAGTTTGGTCCTGTCCTCCATACTTAGTTTGGTCCTGTCCTCCATACTGAGTTTTGTCCTGTCCTCCATACTGAGTTTTGTCCTGTCCTCCATACTTAGTTTTGTCCTGTCCTCCATACTTAGTTTGGTCCTGTCCTCCATACTTAGTTTGGTCCTGTCCTCCATGCTTAGTTTGGTCCTGTCCTCCATACTTAGTTTTGTCCTGTCCTCCATACTGAGTTTTGTCCTGTCCTCCATACTTAGTTTGGTCCTGTCCTCTGTACTTAGTTTTGTCCTGTCTTCCGTACTGAGTTTGGTCCTGTCCTCCATACTGAGTTTTGTCCTGTCCTCCATGCTTAGTTTGGTCCTGTCCTCCATGCTGAGTTTTGTCCTGTCCTCCATACTGAGTTGTGTCCTGTCCTCCATACTTAGTTTGGTCCTGTCCTCCATACTTAGTTTGGTCCTGTCCTCCATACCGAGTTTGGTCCTGTCCTCCATACTTAGTTTTGTCCTGTCCTCCATACTGAGTTTGGTCCTGTCCTCCATACTTAGTTTTGTCCTGTCCTCCATACTTAGTTTTGTCCTGTCCTCCATACTTAGTTTGGTCCTGTCCTCCATACTTAGTTTGGTCCTGTCCTCCATGCTTAGTTTGGTCCTGTCCTCCATACTTAGTTTTGTCCTGTCCTCCACACTGAGTTTTGTCCTGTCCTCCATACTTAGTTTGGTCCTGTCCTCCATACTGAGTTTTGTCCTGTCCTCCATACTGAGTTTTGTCCTGTCCTCCATACTTAGTTTGGTCCTGTCCTCCATACTGAGTTTTGTCCTGTCCTCCATACTTAGTTTTGTCCTGTCCTCCGTACTTAGTTTTGTCCTGTCTTCCGTACTGAGTTTGGTCCTGTCCTCCATACTGAGTTTTGTCCTGTCCTCCATGCTTAGTTTGGTCCTGTCCTCCATGCTGAGTTTTGTCCTGTCCTCCATACTGAGTTGTGTCCTGTCCTCCATACTTAGTTTGGTCCTGTCCTCCATACTTAGTTTGGTCCTGTCCTCCATACCGAGTTTGGTCCTGTCCTCCATACTTAGTTTTGTCCTGTCCTCCATACTGAGTTTGGTCCTGTCCTCCATACTTAGTTTTGTCCTGTCCTCCATACTTAGTTTTGTCCTGTCCTCCGTACTTAGTTTGGTCCTGTCCTCCATACTTAGTTTGGTCCTGTCCTCCATACTTAGTTTTGTCCTGTCCTCCGTACTTAGTTTGGTCCTGTCCTCCATACTTAGTTTGGTCCTGTCCTCCATACTGAGTTTTGTCCTGTCCTCCATACTTAGTTTTGTCCTGTCCTCCATACTTAGTTTTGTCCTGTCCTCCATGCTGAGTTTTGTCCTGTCCGCCATACTGAGTTTGGTCTTCACCCTTCTGTTTTCTTTTCTTTGAGGCAGAATTCGGGTAACAAACTTCTTGTTCTCTTCCTTCTCCAGCACGTCTTTTTATCTCCTCCAGCTTCAGGACCTTCTCTTGGTTTCCTGTCTCCTTCATCTTCTCTATCAGGAAGTCCAGGTGGACGACGACAGACAGAGAACCAGCCTTCAGGGAGATCTCCTCCAGTCTGACCACATGTTGAAAGGCATCTTCCACCAATATGGCTTTAGTTTTCTCCAGGTCCTGTGACTTTCCTTGAAGTTCTGTCAACAAACGCTCTTTTTCTTTAGCCTTTTCCTCAGTTTCTTCAGTCTTCTGTATGATCTCTGTCAGCCTCTTATCAAGGTCTTTCTGCTTGGAGTCATATAGCTCCTTTACTTCCTTGTAGTTCTTTTTAACCTTCTCGGTCTTGGTCTCATACTTACAGTAATCCTCGACATGCTTGTCAGCGATACACTTGTTAGTGCATACAATGCATCTGTATGTGCTATCAACATCTTTCTTCATAACGTTGTACCACTGTGATTTCAAAAGGTTTAAGTTGCAGTTCTCTTTACACTCCGTGCAGCAGTAAGCTTTTGAAAACAAACACATAAAACGATTTATAGGCACCTTAACTCGGTGGGGCTCATCCACCTCAAATGTTTGTTCTTTGTTGTTCTGGATCTCTTGATTGATACATTGAAGAGCTTTCTGAGTTTGTTGAATCTCAGTCTTCATCTCAGTCTTCCTTTGGTCAATATCCTCGATTATTTCCTTTATGTTCTCAGTGATAGTTGCTAGCCCAATTCGCTCCTTCAAGACATCCACTGTCACTTGTAATCTCTGAGGTTTTGCTGTTCGCAGGAAGCTGGAGAGTTCCTTCATCCCTGTCTCTGTTGTTTCCCATGCCTGCTCCAGGACCTTCTTGTTCTCTGGTGTGATGGGGGTTGACTGTCGGTGGTTAAAAAGGAAATGGACTGCCTGATTCTGGTCCGTTTTGGCACATTTTATGTTTGCATCCTCAAGAGCCTTCAGAGTGTTGGTGTCTGGGATTCCGTCAGAGTGAGTCATGAAGATCACAATGTTGTTCTCCATGTCATTACCGAACAGACACATGACTGCATCAAAAATGTACTTCGTTCTGTCATCAAGACGGTTTGTACCAGCCTTCACCACGAAGCCCACAGCATCAATATGATCAATTTCATTTTCAGGAATGAACAAGTCACTGAGCTTCTTTTGAATAATTTCATCTTCTCTGATCTCTTTGATATCACTCCTAAACCCCGGAGTGTCGATGATGGTGAGAGAGAAAGGAACTCTACGTCCTTCAAACCCACATATCTGGTACACAGTCACCTCTGATGTTTGACTCTCAGACTGACTTCTTCCTGTTTTCTCTTCTACGATCTCAAACCAGACCTTGTCCTCCATCTCTACTCCCATGACATAGTTGACCAGAGCGTTGATCATGGTTGACTTCCCTGTTCCTGTCTCTCCTACCAGCAGGATGGTTTTATTAAACTTACTGGGATCTCTCTCTCCAAAGGTCCATCTTCTGAGTCTAGACTCTTCCTCTTTCTCTCCATCCAGACTCTCTCTCTTAGTCCCCAGCTGATACCGAACAGGAGGTCCTGGGTGGATCCGAGAGCTTCTAGAAACAATATCTTGAAACAACTTTCTTTTTGTCAAAAGTTTGATTGTCATTTGTAATTTTTGGGGTACGGTATCTTTCAAGAAAGTGAAGAATCCCTCCATTCCTTTCTTTGTGACTGTCCATGCAAACTCATAGACCAATGTGGGAGTCTCAGTGGTGACATTCTGGCAGTTGTTGAACAGGAAATGAACAAGTTTTTCATTTTTGGCCCAGTTGATGTTAACTTGATCCATAGCCTGGAGGGCATTGGTGGCTGGCAGTCCATCAGAGTGAGTGATGAGGAACACTATGTTGTTCTGCAAGTCCTCTCCAAACAGAGACGCCACTTCATGAAATATGTGCTTCTGTCTGTCATCAACACGGTTTGTACTTGATTTCACCACGAATCCCACTGCATCAATTAGCTGAATTGTGCCATGTCTAAATAAATCAAGAAGTTTGTCAACTATAGCTATGTCGTTTTGAAATCCGTACCCCGGAGTGTCGATGATGGTGAGAGAGAAGAGAACTCTACCCTCCTCAAACCCACAGATCTGGTACACGGTCACCTCTGATGTTTGACTCTCAGACGGACTTCTTCCTCCCTCCTCTACGATCTCAAACCAGACCTTGTTCCCCATCTCTACTCCCATGACATAGTTGACCAGAGCGTTGATCATGGTTGACTTCCCTGTTCCTGTCTCTCCTACCAGCAGGATAGTTTTATTAACCTTACTGTGATCTCTCTCTCCAAAGGTCCATCTTCTGAGTCTAGACTCTCCCTCTTTCTCTCCATCCAGACTCTCTCTCTTAGTCACCAGCTGATACCGATCAGGAGGTCCTGGGTGGATCAGGGTACTTATAGAAACGATGTCTTTGAACTTTTTTTCCCTCAAAACATTTATGGTTGCTTGTATTTTGGGGGGTACAGCATCTTTCAAGAATGTGAAGAATTCCTCTATTCCTGCCTTTGTGACTGTCCATGCAAACTGACAAACTTTCTCAGTTGCTTTGGTGATGACATCATTCTTACGGTTGTTGTACAGGAAGTGAACTGGTTTTCCATCCTCATCTTTGGCACATTTGATGTCAGCATCTTCAATAGCCTGCAGGGCATCAGTAGGTGGGATTCCATCAGAGTGAGTCATGAGGAACACAATGTTGTTCTCCATGTCTTTACCAAACAGAGAGTCAACTTCATTAAATATATACTTCTGTCTGTCATCAACACGGTTTATAGTTGACTTCACCAAAACACCCACTGCATCAAGTTCACAACTTATTTTCCCAGATCTGAATAAATCATGCAGTTTGTCAACTATGATTTCATCTTTTTGGACTCCTTCTGTGTCTCCGTACCCTGGAGTGTCGATGATGGTGAGGGAATAAGGAACTCTACGTCCTTCAAACCCAAAGATCTGGTACATGGTCACCTCTGATGTTTGACTCTCAGACTGACTTCTTCCTGTTTTCTCTTCTACGATCTCAAACCAGACCTTGTCCTCCATCTCTACTCCCATGACATAGTTGACCAGAGCGTTGATCATGGTTGTCTTCCCTGCTCCTGTCTCTCCTACCAGCAGGATGGTTTTATTAACCTTACTGTGATCTTTCTCTCCAAAGGTCCATCTTCTGAGTCTAGACTCTCCCTGTTTCTCTCCATCCAGACTCTCTTTCTTAGTCTTCAGCTGATACCGAACAGGAGGTCCTGCGTGGATCCGGGTGCTTCTAGAAATGATGTCTTGGAACTTTGATGGTGCATATTTAATCCTTTAACAAAAAGGGGACAGAGATTACGGTTATGCATTTTGCTTTTCAAGATGTCTTGAACTTTGATTTCACTTCTCACTCTTCTTAAGCAGAATATTGAGGTGAATACAACTCTAAACATGGGTATCTTGTGTGAAGTATTACAAGTTTTAAAATGATGCCTATCAGTAATAGGCTATCTCTGTAGTCAGGGTTGTGATGTGTTGAAGTGATACACACTGGCTGGTCATGATGAGTTCTGTGGTTCCACCTGTAGACGTTCTCTGGACACGTTCTGTGGTGAGAGAACATGAATTCAGAATGAAGGTCCGGTAGATTCTCTGAGGAAGTCTCAGTGCTGAAACAAGTGACAAATCTTGTAATGCTGATTTTGTTTAATAATCATTTATAGTGTTAAAAGTAACACAATTATGTCATAGACGTTAAACATGTGCAGCAGTGCGACGCGTTGATTCCTCATATGTGCTGTGTGTGGCTGTTTATCAATCCGAAGAACGCTAAGAACGTACTTGCGTTCTTGAGAGGAAAGTCCTTGCGAGAACAGTCTTGCAAGACCGCAAGTACGGAGAATGAATTGAGATGCGGGTTTTCTTGGCTATTGCGCAATATCCTGGACTCGCTAGCTGGGTTATCAAAAATTCGGAGCAAATTGTCAAATTCGCAATTTCATCAACAAAATAAGCTAATTTTCAGCGACTACACAGCCTTTTTTTGTCACATTTTAATTCAGATCATGATTTTCACGTACTGTTTAGCTGAAATATGAAAAGTAAAAACTTAACGTTATGAAGTTTGTCCGCCTCTCCTGAAATCTTGCAATGACTTCTGGGAAATCATGTGTACGTTCTTGGTGTGTTTTTGGCGTTCTTGGTGACTTTTGTTCTTTGGATTGGAACCATACTTGGGCAATGAAATATGACGTAAAACGAGTTTGCAGGAACACAAGAACGGATAAAAACTTGGATTTATAAACAGCCATAGACTGTCAAAAGAATGAAGCAAAAATATCCCAGATACAAGTGCTGCAATCTTGCTCTGGTGATGTCATTTGGAGCTAGAGTCTGCGCAGTAGTGATCGGGTGGTGGTGCCCCGGTATCGAGGTTCCACCCATACACTGGCCTACCCAATCGCAAGCACACACTAACCACTTTTTATACCGTCAAATAACAAATACAAATAAACAGATCACTTGAACAGACATCCGCGTGATAAGAACTACCTAAAATGACAGAAACAATTTTTGAATTTATTTTATTCAACGTGTACTTGGACTTTTTTATTTCGGCTCATGTCCCATCTGCTAACATGGAAGGGGCGGGGCTTATGACCTATACTGCAGTTCAGTTTGGGGGAGCTGTGACGTTGTCCATTCTTTTTACAGTCTGTTTTATCCCGAATTACACGCAATACTTCAAACTTGCGCACACATTACACATAATCATGCTGGCACATACACACACAGTTCAGGTAATACAGTCCAAAGTCTGAAATTCAAACTGAATTGGTCACATTAACATTTTATAAATATCTAGATGTTTAATTTTCCTAAATGTTTTCTTGTTACATCCTACTGTAAATAAACAGCTATTTGCTGCACATTGAGTCCATGACAGATATAAAATGCTAATTAATGGTTTGTTTGTGTAAAAGTAGATCTCAATCTACCTGCAAGATGGATCAATAACAAACGTCTTCACTGCGGAGAAAAGAGTTGAATAATGAAGGCTGTGATTCTCTGTCAGAAAGAGAGACAAGTAAACATGGGAGAGACGAGTTCTCTGTTTTTATAGAGTTCAGAGATACGCCCAAAGTGTAGAGATACGCCCCACCTCTCTCCTTCCCTCATAGTCAGGTGATTTCTGATAAAGATCACCCAAACTATGGCCCGTGGCCCTAGCCTCTTAATTTTGCTCTCAAAATGCACTAGATTTACAATTTGAGAGCAAAATTAAGATGTTAATTAAAGTATACATCAACATTTACAGATATGTTGATGTATACTTTAATTAACACAAAAGCACTCATTACATTGACATTGCTTGTACAAATGGCATTTCAATATCTACAAGTATAATTGTATTTGATTACCATCCTCTTGTAATTAAGTAGTCACTTAATACAGGCCTAATAAATAACATAATTTGGCAAAGACAAAAGACGATGAGAAAGTGGAGACATATACAGTATTTATATATTGTATAATATCCATTTATCAGTCAAGTTGCAATGATTTACACATATAGAAACTACAGCAGATGGTTTCAGTTTTTCTGTGTTATCTGACCGGACCAGTTCAACATAGGCAACATATTTTCCTTTGTTAATAATGTGTTTACACTTGCACACACGCAACCCCTACATCTACGGAACAAGATTCACTATCTTTCAATCACACCTGAGTCTGTTTCTCTGAAAGCATGTGACTTGATCAGAATCAGTTTTCCATGTAAGTTCACACAAACAAGGAATTTACAGTAAAGATGGAGAGGAGATTATAAATGCATCATTATAATCTATTGTCTGTGTGATGCTGTTCCACGGTATGTAATCATGAATGTGGTTGCATAAGTGGGTTCTAGGACCATGAAGTTGCATCAACAAAGATTGGTCGATTTGATTAGATGAACTAAAGAAAAACTCTCTCTTTAAATCCCTCTCCCTACCTATGTCTCTCTAAATGAATCTTTAGCATAAACATTTATTCAATTGTTCATCATTAACCTTTGCAAATCAGACATTTATATATTTCTTTGTTGACTATAGGGTTCTGTTTTTTCTACATTGAACAGTTTGCGTGTGTGCAAGTGTAAAAGGAAAATATGTTGCCTATGTTGAACTGGTCAGGGCCGTGTTTCCCAGATTTGTTAAGAAGCTCTTAACGCTAAGAGCTTCTTAGGAGCGTTCTAAGAGCGTTCTAGAGCGCTGTTAGAACGTTCCTAAGAAGCTCTTAGCGTTAAGAGCTTCTTAACGAATCTGGGAAACGCGGCCCAGGTCAGATTTCACCGCAACATTGATACCATCTGCTTTACTTACTAATGGTTCACTAGATTCTTGGTCAGATTTTTGTATTTTATTTTTTACGCTAAGTAGGAAATATGGATATTGGGTACTTAAAAAACAGATAACATATTTATGTCCCACTGTTTGCATATGGTGTGCTGTCTCTTTATCATGTTTTGTGATTTTAATAAAGCAACATCTGAGATACATCTCACAGACACAGAATCATCCTTTAATTAACCATTATGTAATGATATACATGAAATCTGTTAGATCTCAAACGTAATGTAATATCTTCTTGAGTCTGGATGGAGAGAGAGAGGGAGAGTCTAGACTCAGAAGATGGACCTTAGGAGAGAGAGATCCCAGTAAGGTTAATAAAACCATCCTGCTGGTGGGAGAGACAGGATCAGGGAAGTCAACCATGATCAACACTGAGTTAGCGTGTGTGCAAGTGTAAACAAAATAGATAACAATAGTAAATATGCTGAGTATGTGGAGTTGCTGTGGTGACATGGAGATAACACTGAAGGAAATGGAAAATAATAAAAACAAATCAGCAAATCTAATCAGTCCTGATCTTTTCTGTTCGTTCATGTTCATGAACCCCTACCAGGTGAACTGACTAGGATTAGCATGTGACAGGAGATGGTAAACTCTGTTTAGTGTAGGACTTTAGTAACGAGTGTCTTACTTTACACCGCTACAAGAGAATAATAATGTGAAGATTAGGGTTTTTGGAAAGATGGTACTGTTTGCACTAGAGAATGAAACACACAGAACACATTCGCTATATTTCAAAGGTAATAGAATTTGTTTTTTGTTGTCGCTCACAAACGATTTTGTACAACAGTTTTTCAAACTAAAAATACACAAAAGTGATTAGTCCAAGTGTCTGGCTCCAGGGCAGATACAAATCATATCAAATAGAATCAGGCCCTTGTCCTACCAGTCGTAGCAAGATCGTCTCTTTCGTCTTGATCTCTCAGAAGCAGCCAGCAGATTGTAGCTAGTGTGACGGGTATGTAACGGCTGTAGCCACGCTCCGTCCGACAAGGCTTGCTCACCACTCACGGGATACGAGCGCACGACCTCCGACTTGCCAAGCGTGACCACTACCAACTACGCCAAAGAAAAGCTAGCTCTTCGTTGATGCGGGTGGCCCTTTACATACCTGAAGGGTGAGTTTCACGGTTCTAACTCCGTTACACTAGCAACCCGTCGATGACTCGGTAGACTCGGCTGTAGCCTCCACTTTACACTGCAGTCGTAGCAAGATCGTCTCTTTCGGCTTGATCTCTCAGAGGCAGCCAGCAGATTGTAGCTAGCAACCCGTCGATGACTCGGTAGACTCGGCTGAGGCAGCTACAGTTCTCCAACCGTAGCAGAGCTATCTTCGGCTAGCCTAGTAGCTAGTAGCCCCGTTGCAGAGCTATCTTCGGCTAGCCTAGTATAGCTAGTAGCCATTAGCCAACCGCAAAAAACTCAACAATATGGAACTTTCGCTATAAGCAAAATAAAGAAATCTTCTCTCAATCAACCACTCTATTCACTCACAAAACGATAATGTACACAACTAATTAAATCAATAGTTTTCTTTCTCTTCAGTAACATGCTATTTGTTGTTTCTTTCTCGTCTCTTCTCTCTCGTCTCTCGTCTAGTTCGGTTAGCCTCTTTTCTCCCCCCGAGAGAGCGCGAGACCCCAAACTTTCCCGCCTGCACCCCGAAAGATGCACGTTCGTTCACCCACAGCAACAAACAAATATGTACATGGATCCACAGCATCAACCTGGGACCAAATCACACTGGCATCATTTTTCCATTTCAATAAATCAATAAAAATAATCACTTTCGCGAAGATATGTTATTAATGTGTTACTCGTTATCTACATTTAATTAAATTGTGCCCTGTAACCCTGGGTTACATCTTACATTAAGGTTACATGAATTACCATGTAACTAGGAAATACCCAATGCAACAACAAAAATGTGCAACATGTGGATAGAGAGGAAGCCAGTGGATGGTGTTAGATTAACATGGATACTAATTGTCTTTTTAATTATCGTACACTTTAACTTTAGTGTACATTCTTACCGCTTTGAGGAGTAATAGTTTTAGATGTTTTAATGCTTTTAACTCTTTACTTTAATTTGGGTCGGACGTTGTTGCTTTAGGGATGGTTCACAGTAGGCTATCTCTTCTTAGCTATGGTGTATGGCGTGTAGGTTGCTTTACACAGTAACTGATGACCTCACTATCAATGAGGTGAAGGACATTTGAAACGAGGATTAGGGCAGAGGAGCGAGAAGGATTCGACATTTAGAAGCTACTGTGTCAACTGATCTCTTTCCATTGCTATCTGTTCATCTGACAGACTCAGACACATTTACAACATTAAAGCATCTAAAGCATGACTACAGTTTATTAAGATTACAGTGTTTGTCAGGCCAGAACATTTAGTACCATCTGTCGCCAGCAGAGGGCGTCAGAGGAGGTCCCTGGAGTGAATTGCCAATGAATTTTTTCACCTGTGCCTTATTTGTCTTTTGGGTATTATGGACTGATGTGTTCCCCTTTATAGATATGTTGATCAGTGTGGCTGCCTGGTTCTGTTTAACAGTTTTTTGGGCGCTGTCCTTGCTTAGCTCGAGTGGAGAAGCTTTTCTGTTCTGTTTTTGGTTTTCTGGTTAATTAATGGCCCAGTAGAAGTGTGCAGGTGATTTAAATAAAGATAATTGGACCTTTAAGGACGGAGTCCTTGGACGGTAACGTTTCTGATCACACATATAGTCTCGTTTGTATAATTGAATGAACATTAAATATAATTGGTTGCAGATTATTCCTGGATATCGGAGAATGCTAAATGCCAAGAAGCCAGTGTATTGGATACCAGCAATTTGAACTGTTTGCGTCCAAAACATGTGTCTATCTTGGGCTGTGCGGTGGCTATAACACCAAAGAAGTCACGACAACAAAG
>CAEFZP010000129.1:0-28941 GCA_903064625.1 Mallotus villosus | reverse complement strand
AGAGGCCTTTTCCGGCTTGGATTTTTTGATTTGGGACCATTGTTCTGCCCCTGGCGAGCATATATGGGTTTGGCAGATTAGCGCCATCTAGTGGCATTATATAATAGCTAGAATTGTCCGTTGGTCATTTGCAGCAGCTACAGCTGGCTCGTGTTATTGTTTATCGTTTCCACGGCAACAAGAGCCGGCTCGGACATCATTCATTTCTAACGTTGTTAGCTAATTACACAACACTAACAATTCTCTCACCACACCAAAGTCAATACCAATATACTTGTATTTACGTTAATCTGTTAATCCCGAGAACGCATCGTCTGTGAGTACAAAATACTTAGAATTTGTAAGATTTGAGTATACCAGTTATTTCCTTAGCTATTTGTACATCACTTTTCCTGCTACTTGAAATACTACCCTACGTCAACGGAATGACTCCGAAGACCTCAAGAGACTCTATTGTCGCTTATTCTAGACTAAATTGTATTGTAATAACATAATTGTAAAATGTATTTTTGTATTACTTTCAGTTTTACTCTATTTCATTAAAACTACCACGGAGCTTGGAAGCTACAATCCTGACTTTGTGTCTTTCTGAAAGGAGTTAGGCTGGCTGTCAAAAAGTGTTAGAAACGCACTCGGAGGACAGTACAGTAAAAAGACATATCTCAAAGGGCTAAACAAGCTACTACAAGGACAGAGGTATGTCGGACAAACATTCACAACACTCTGGCTCTGTAACGACACCATCGGCAGCAGCAGTAGCCCGTGCCAGAGCAGAGGCAGCTAAGGCTCGCGCAGCTTATGCGGAGAGAGAGGCTACAATGAAAATAGACAAAGCAAGATTAGAAGCAAGTCTAGAAGTCCTTACCCTCGAAAAGGAGGCTGCTGCCGCTATAGCAGAGGCTGAAGCGCTAGAAGCAGCAGAACAGCATATGATTCAAGTTGGCTTTAATGGCCCGAGACAGACGTCCCGTGTAGATAGTTCAGAAGAGCGCACAAGAGTCAAGTCAAGTCAAGTCAAGTCAAGTTTATTTATATAGCACATTTACAGACGGCTAAGCCCCACCAAAGTGCTTCACATAAAGAACAATTAGTACAGTAAGAACAGGATTTAACACAATTAAAAAGAAACAAATACGAAAATAAAAACAACAACAACACAGAGGTTAAAAACGACAATGCCTGCAGGAGTAGGCTAGTAGAAGGCAAGAGAGAAGAGGTGGGTTTTTAAAAGTGATTTAAAAACATTTAGGGACTGTGCTGCACGGATGTGGAGGGGAAGGCTGTTCCAGAGCCTGGGGGCTGCGACCGCAAAGGCTCTGTCACCCCTGGTCTTTAGCCTGGATCTGGGCACCTCAAGCAGCAGTTGGTCAGCTGACCGTAGTGCTCTGGTGTGGGTGAGGTGGTGTAGGAGGTCAGAGAGGTAAGTAGGGGCCAGACCATGGAGGGATTTGAAAACGGTTAGAAGGAGTTTGAAGTCAATACGGTGACGGATGGGAAGCCAGTGGAGTGATGCAAGGACCGGGGTGATGTGATCACGTTTTTTGGTGCAGGTGAGGAGTCGGGCGGCAGAGTTCTGGACCAACTGCAGGCGGCGAAGCTGCAATTGATCCATGCCAGTGTAGAGAGCGTTGCAGTAGTCTAGCTGTGATGTGATGAAGGCGTGAATAGCTCTCTCCAGGTCACTCCGAGGCAGGTATGATTTGAGCTTGGCTAGTGTTCTCAGGTGGTAAAAACTTCACTTAACAACTCCACTGACCTGCTGCTCAAATTTAAAAGCGCTGTCGAATATCACGCCAAGATTTCTGACCGAGGGCTTGATGTTGGATGCAAGGGGACCTAGGACATCGGTGGAGAAGGCAGGAGGGATTTTTCCAAAAATCATGACCTCCGTCTTGCTCTCATTGAGATTGAGGAAGTTTGCCGCCAACCATGATCTGATGTCAGCCAGACAATCGAGTAGTGGCTGGAGTGTAGACTGCCCATTGATTTTAAGGGGCAGATACAGCTGGATGTCGTCGGCAAAGCAGTGAAAGGAAATATTATGTTTAAGGCGAGACACGGCAGGCAAAAATAGAGTTTTTCGTATACTGGTCAATTTTGATTTTCTTAGCTATTTTGCTTCCTCAACATGTCTATTTTCAAACTAGTAGAAAGAAAACGTTCAAAATATATTTTAAAGTGTTTATTCTACTGCACTTTGTCTTGTTGTGCCTGTGGATTTCACCAAAATTCAGCAAAAGTTAGCATTCTAACGTAACATATAGTACCGCGACCGTTTGCTTCACCATGACAGTCGTGGTATCGTTGTAAAGCTCTCTTTCTCCTGCACAATGTTATCCGATCCAAACATGGTAATTTCCTTTGTATCAGCAACCAATCGTGAAAGTACAAACGGGGGGTTAGACCAAATCAAGAAATCCCATTGGCTGGAGTCGATTTATGATAACTTGATTCGTTCAAATGCATCACGTGATGTGCGCTGACGCTTCCTGGTTTAGCTGTCAGTGGGACCTTTTAAATCTCAAAATGCCGAAAGAAGCGCGAACAAAAACTACCAAGAAAAGAAGACAACAATTGTCACTTGCCAGACAAAAGGCTAAACAGTCTAATGAAGAAGACTATCAAGTTCCTTCACAAAGCGCATCCATGCGAAAATTATCGATAGGAAAAGAGTTAGATAGCGGTGAACAACGCGCCTCACAGCAGTGGCTGATAGTTCATGTGGCGCGTTTGAATGAACTGGTCAATGGATTAATTTGTCCTAATTGTGCAGGGACAGGGCTTAAAATTAATATTGATCCGCAAAATCAAGGCTTTTGTAGCAGTTTACTTCTGGAGTGCAGTCTGTGCGAAAGAGATGGGTACCGCAAAAGTATTTACACATCAACGCGTCTTCAAGACGGAACGAGAAACGACGTTGCCTTTGACGTGAATGTGCGAATGGTGCTCTTAGCGCACGAGTTAGGGTTGGGGTATGCTGCGCTCAAGAAAATAAGCAAAGTGTTAGGGATACCTGCTCTTCATTTGAAAACTTATCAGAAACACGACAAGAGAGTGACAGGTAGGCTATGGAAACAGGGCTGAGACTTAAAGTGGTAGGGGAAAAGGAATGCATCTCTCTCACTGGTGGAAAACAATGTGGCACTTTGGACAAAGTCAATTACTAATGAAAGGAGGCATTGTTGTATCCCCCACCAACCACACAGCTCCACTGTAGCCTTCATCAATTTGTTTTACGGATGAATAAAGTATTTAATTCATGTGTTATTTAGTAAGTTTTACAGTAAACCCCACAGCCTTTTCCTTTTAAAATCAGAGTGGACAATATTTAGATAATGTAGCTCACCAATACACATAATTTGTTTTACTTTAGTGGCAAAAACATAACTTTAACAATAACACTTGTCCAAATGAACAGTAAGTAATACACTAAACATTTGATTTTAGTGGCAGAAATTGAGAGAGGGCTGGAGTCACTGCACAGGACCAGGGAGCAGATCAGACAGGCTTATGCAGATGTTGACCCAGAAGTGGCAGAGTTGCTGAGGGAGGATGAAGATGCAGTCATTAACATCAGCGTGTCTTTTGATGGAACCTGGCAAAAAAGAGGCTTCACCTCTCATTATGGCATTGGTGTTTGCATTGACCTCCTTTCGGGGCTAGTAATAGATTATGAGGTCCTATCCTCATACTGCCATGCTTGTGCTCTAAAAGAAAATGCCAAGCAAGAAAAAAAAATTACAGAGCAGGAGTTTGACAGTTGGAAGAACACTCACAATGACTGTGCTAAGAACTTCACAGGGTCAAGTAAGGCAATGGAGCAGGAGTCCGCTAAGAGGATGTGGGCGAGGTCGGTGAATCGCCACCAGGTGCGGTACACAGAGATGCTGTCAGATGGGGATAGTGCAGCATTTAGGGAGGTGGTTGCACTGAACCCATACCCTGGGCATGACATTGTTAAATTAGAATGTATCAATCATGCTCACAAGCGAATGGGGACAGCTCTAAGAAAGCTGAGTGCACAGGGAAAGTTAGGAGGAAAGGGTTTGGGAAAGCTAACTGCAAAAAAATGCAAAAGTTTGCAAAATTATTACAGGGGGGCAATTATAAATAACCAGGGTTCAGTAGACGGGATGAAGGCAGCAATATGGGCAAGTCTCCTCCACTGTATGTCCACAGATGATAACCCCTTGCACACCAGGTGCAATCCCTCCTGGTGTTGGTACAGGAAGGCAGAGGAGAACGGGGAATCACCTGGTAGCCACAAGCAGCATGCTGGGAACTATTTAACCCGTGAGGTGGGAAAGCAGCTTATACCAGTCTACCACCGGATGTCAAGTGACAGCCTGCTGCAGCGAATGCAGCATGGAGGCACTCAAAATGCAAACGAGTGCCTCAACTCTGTTATATGGGCACGGTGTCCAAAAACGGTTTTTGTGGGTAAAAGCAGGGTTGAGGCAGCAGCCAGTATGGCCATCTCCACTTTTAATGAAGGTGCCTCTGCCATGCTAAATGTAATGGAGAGGTTGTGGCTTCAGAGCACAGTTGTGACAGTTAACGCCATGAGGGAAACTGATCGGTTCAGAATATCCAAAGCTGAGGTTTACACCACCAGCATGAAGCACAGGCGCAAGTGTCTGAGCACTGCAAAAAAAGTGAAAAGGCATCAGCAAGAAAGGGATGAGGGTCCAACATATGAAGCTGGCATGGAAAGCTAGGCTGCAGACATAAATGCTAACAAATAAATATAAATGCGACAACCACCAAACCAGTGTGGCAGTTCTGGTCGCAGTGTGTGTCTGTGCGGGTGCGTGTGTTTGACTATAGTTCTGTTCAGTTAAAGGCCAATGCTGGTTCAATTTTTAGTTTTAATGTGTTTGGGATGTTGTCTGTTGTGGTTGCTAAGGTTTTGATGAGATATTTTGTCTGTAAATAGTGCTTTGAAATACATTTGTATAAAAATTTACAACACATATCTTTTAAAGGCCGTTTTCTCAAAATGAGTTTTTTCTCATGCTCTGAGCGTGAAATCTCCACTTCTGTAGTACTTACATAGATCAAACTTTCTATTTATATTCCTATTTACTTTGTCTAGGAGTTTACAGAAGGGTTTGTTTATAAATATTTCATAGCCTGATTTATCGGCCATTTTATTTGAAAAAAGTGGCGAAAATCGAGTTTTTATGAGTGTTGAGAGTATTTTCTGATTTCTGAAGTGATAAAAAGAGATATCAAAAATGTCCTCTGTAAAAAACTTTGTATTAAAAGTATCAACAAAAGGACACTAAAAGTGTTTACCTAGCTTTAACCAATGTTCAGATTTCAGTTCTGGAAATGTGCGCATATTTAAGTATATTGCGCCTCATTTGCATATAATTTGCATATCTACATTAAATATTCAGAAAACTTGTAATGCAAAAAAACATTGTCTTAATATAAGTAATCAACTTGGGAAGTTTAATGGGGATATCTATTAGTAAAAAAAAATACCCTATTAACCTGTGGTGTCTGGCCTTAACCAGGATTTCCCCTAGGGGTAAAATGTATAGTAGAAATAGGATGGGACCTAGTATAGAGCCCTGGGGGACCCCACAGGTGAGGGGGGGCAACAGGGGAAAAGAAATCCCCAAGCAGGACAGAGAAGCTCCTGTCAGCCAGATAGCACTGAAAGAACTTCAGGGCTGTGCCTTTGATTCCAACTTGGTGTTCCAGCCTAGAGAGCAGTATCCTGTGATCCACCGTGTCGAAGGCTGCTGTGAGATCCAAGAGCACAAGGATCGCAGGGCTACCTGAGTCAACGACCAGGAGCAGGTCGTTCAGCACCCTTAGGAGAGCAGTCTCTGTGCTGTGGGCTGTTCTGAAACCAGACTGGAATTTGTCGTAGATGTTGTTGCTGGTCAGAAAAGATTTTAGCTGGACATAGACTTCACGCTCGAGGAGTTTGGACAGAAAGGGAAGTTTGGAAATCGGTCTGAAATTTGAGAGAATGGAGGGGTCGAGATTGGGTTTCTTTAGGAGAGGTTGCACTACAGCGAACTTGAAGGCAGCCGGGATACAACCAGTGGAGAGGATGGAATTGATTAATAGTAGAAGGAAGGGGGCAACTGTGTTCAAAACTGTAGGATCCTTAAGCAGACGGGAGGGTAGACAGTCAGATGGGCAGTTGGAAGGCTGCAGGTGACTGACTGCATCAGAGAGGGAGGAAAGGGTTGTGGGCTCGAACTGCTCGAGGACAGCTGGCAGGGGAAGGGGGGGGAGGGAGGGGGAGGGGGGCAGAGGAGTCAGAGGGCCTGAGTGCTACAATCTTGTCTATGAAGAAGTTTAGAAAACTTTCACAGAGGGCAAGAGACTATGTGAACGGATTGCCTGTGCCATCACCTAACCCAGAACCATTCAGCACTGCTAAAGATGAGCCACTGACAGGAAGTAGAAGGCCCCCCTCCACTGTAGGAGAATACATCCCTTGCCTTAACATGCAACGTCAGCATCGGGGATCATCTCAGAATCCATACCCACACTTGACGCAAAATCCTAGTCCGCCTATGAAGCCTACACCTGTAAACAGAGAGAGGCCATATCACGTACCGCAACATGACATGCACATGTCACATGACAAGCCAACACATGACAAGCCAAATACACACTTGGAGGACAGTATAGGAAGCATGTGCAAATCAAAGCCCCTCCATCCGCCGGCAGCGAATATTTCAATTATAAGGGAACGCACTCCGTGGTGTTGATGGCAGTTTGCGATGCCCAGTACCGATTCACCATGCTGGACGTTGGCGCCTACGGGAGGCAGAGCAACGGGGGGATTTTTCAGGCCAGTCAATTTGGGCACAGGCTTCTCCAGGGAAAACTTGATCTTCCTCCACCAGCCGATCTTCCTGGAAGTACAGTGCCCATCCCACACACCTTTTTGGGAAATGCTGCTTTCCCCCTACACGCGAATCTGATGCGTCCCTACGATAAGATTCCTGTTGTTACTCCCCTCACGTTGAAGGCACAAAGCACAGCACCTCGTGTCGGTGCACCGGTAAAACTATCCTGACCACAACAAGTAAATAATTCCCAATAAGTCCCAAGCGGAATGAAAAATCGTTCCCCCTTTTCCTATGGTTTTGGCTAAATAATATGATATGAGTTGACAGGAAATGTAGTACTTATTTATTCAAATGATTATGCTGAACATTTACCTATGTATTGACCCTTAAACCCAAATATGGACTGAAATATTCTCTAATAAATGAGAGTTGCCTCTGACGAAAATCATACAAAGCATTGTGTCTTTTCTATTACTTTTATACGCAGGTACCAATCTTGATGAAGGTAGAAAAATCTACAATTACAGGCACTCAAGAGCCAGGAGGGTGATCGAAAACACCTTTGGAATAATGTCTGCGCGATGGAGGTCCTAGGTCGACGCTGCAAAGTCCTTGGTCACTAGGTATTATTATAAATTCAGGTCTAATAGCAGCAACAGGAATTAAATAGGAATCAACAATCTTCAAGTCTAGCCTTGTTATACTTATATAATCCAACTCATCAACCTGTTAAATGTGTGTTTGTGCATATTTAATCTCCCCCCATATATCCCCCCAAACTTCACTGACACAGTGTCAGCAGCTCAGGAGATCCAGCCAGGGGAGTGGAGACTGGTTGTTGCCGGGGACAATAATCTCATGGGTATTGGGCGTCTGTCAAACGCGAGGGCATCCCAAGCTGCCGTTGCCACCAGGGATGACCTTAAGATGTTTTTTCAATCGATCCAGGGTCAGGTACCCTGGCAGCTTGACCACGTCGGAAGAGGTCTTCTCAAACCCCACCCACAACAATAACTGCAATAATAAATAATAATATACTGCGATAATAAAAAATAATAATATACATCTCATCAAAATCTTTAATTTATTTGTGAGACTACTCCTCTGTATTTTGCCCTGCTTGCTCGATCTCAAATAGTAGTTTGTGTATTGCAAACTTTGCTTCACTCTTTATCTGTGGGGGCAGTTTTTGGAGCATGCTGGCCACCATGTTGCCAAAAACACTGTCCTCATTCTCTGCTCTGGCCTGTCTCTCCTCCCGGATCCTCCGTAGCTCCTCCAGCCTCTCCAGTATTGCCTCTTCCGTGATTTCCTCTTTTGGCGCTGGGATGGCTGTGTAAAAGCTGGCTGTGATGAAGCTGGCTCTGCTGTGCTGGGGGGTATTCCAGGTAGCGGGTTTAACAAACTCTGAGATTAACCCTGAACTCTGAGTTGAGTTACTGTAACATGGAAAACTCTGAGAATTCGGTTCCAGAAAAGCTGATATGAATTAGTTAACTCAACTCGGAGTACGTCAACTCAGAGTTAAGCGCGGGCATGAGAACTATTGAAAGCCAACATCAATAGAGCTACGATACTAGGATCGACCATGCCACCCGGCGACAAAAAACGTTGTCCTACTTCACCAAACTTCAGATTCAAGTTTTATTTTGTGTTAATGGTCGAGTACATATTCCGGAAAAAAGCAACACGGCTGTAGCAGTGTATGCAAGTGGCGTGGGAGACAATTGCTGCCGAGCATACATTTGAATGTAATAGCCAGTCCATACATTGAACCCCACTGTCCTTTAATATTACAGGATAAAAAGTGGTGGCCTTAATAAAATAGTATGTTCAATGTTTTATTAAATATAAAAACATACTACGAACAGGTAATGCATAGTTTGCTTAGGCTATACGCTTGTGATTGTAGCCTCAACGTCACCTTGGTTTTAATCATATTCGACATGATACTAAGTAAATATCAATTGGTGCCTATTTCAAGCAGTTTCCACCAACAGAATGCTTTTCATCAAAAGATAATGATGATGACGAAAAGACATTGACTGCTGCCGCAGAAATGGATGCAGAGAATTATGTGGTAGCTGGTAGTTCTCTCCCCATGTAGCCTACTATTATTTACATTGTATAAAAACGATTTGCACATTCTAATCCTGTTGAACAGAGCATGGATGCTACAGTGAGATGTTCATTTAATGGCAGGTGTATTTTGCATGTGGAACTGTGAAATGTAGCTAATGTAATCTCATGTATTCCTATATAGTTACAAATAAATGAGTTGTACAAACTGTACCTCATGAAGAAAGTGCCAAAAACTGACCAAGAGATGGTGTAGGCCTACTTAGGGTAGACGAATTAAGACTAATCTCGAAAAAGATTTACTGGAACTCCAGTTACGGGAGGATGCATGGTCACAGGTGATGTTAATTTTAGGAACAATAACCTATATGAATATTAATTGTTGAATTTGATGAATTTCTATTTTGACCAAGAGATGGTGTACTTAGGGCAGAAGAATAAAGGCTGACCTTGTAAAAGGCTATCAACCTGTCCCCACCTCTCATATGGTAAACTACGGAGTTACTGGATGGAGTCTCAACTTGTTGGCTCTCACATCTCATTGTGTAACTTACTGTAGCATTGCTAGTCATGTTGATAAGAAAGGGTCAAGATTGTGGTGTGATTGTAGTTGTTCTTGGGTATTAAAAGGAATTGTGAAGCATTTTTCTGTGGATGATTGATCTCCTGAGACCTTCTCCTCAGCTCTGGCTTTGTATCTCTGGTTTACAATAGTCATGGTAGAGTAGGCCTAGTTAACCTTCATTGATTTAATTCATTTGCAATATGATTACATGATTATATTATTTCACCTTAATTTGACCATTCTTGCTTTGATGTAACCCAAAGAGTCAAATAACTGCAACTGGTAGGCTATTGGCATTATTTAGTTAATGATAATACACTGTTCAGTTTCCCATCTTCCTTCAAACCAAGGTTACTCATTGTTAGATTTCTATTTGTAGGCAATGAAGTGCCAAAAAGCTTTTGGTCAATTCTGTGTGCACATCCACGGCGTGTAACACTAGCGATGAAGACCCAAGGGCTGAGAATGTTGCTCAAATAAATTACAGATTGTGACGGGAAACGGTAACGTTAACTTAAACATTCATCAGGGAATTGGTGGGAGTCAGGTGGCTGAGCGGTTAGGGAGTCGGACTCGTAATCTGAAGGTTACCGGATCGATTTCCGGCTGTGCCACATGACGTTGTGTCCTTGGGCAAGGCACTTCACCCTACTTGCCTCAGGGGGAATGTCCCTGTACTTACTGTAAGTCGCTCTGGATAAGAGCGTCTGCTAAATGACTAAATGTAAATGTAAATGTAAAGCACATCAAATCGCCGTCTTAAAATCGTCTCCTGGCGTATAACTAAGCAAATTCAATTTTGTTCGAGATCGCTTGGCTGAACCAGGAAACGATATCCCATGTCTTCCAACGCTATCAAACTCAGAAAGTGGGAGGGGATAGGTAAAACCAGAGCCTGTTTAAGGAGAGCCTTGCCACTCCTCATTAAGCCCCATTGTACCGAATTTTGTTGCAGTTCCACCGGGAGTGATCGCGGTCGAGTGCAGAATGAATGGGAGTCTATGGAGCTAAACGGCTAAATTTGTCTCTCTCACCTGATTGTCGTTGAGAAATCTCAGATTTTATTGTAGTTTTTCATGTTCAACATGGATTATAGGTCGAAAATGTGATGAACGAGTACTTATGTCCTTTCGATTTCTTACAGGGTGAGTAGTTGTTGCCCATAACACGCTAACATTCTGCTAATGAATGCTGATTGGTTAGTGATGGGACTGACTACGACCAGAAATCCGCTTGATGGCATCCGAAGTGGAATCATAATGTCAGAGCATTAGCAACATTAGAAACAACATTAGCAAGCCAAAACTCTTTCTAGCATGTGTATTGCCAGGGGGAGCCTAATCTGTCAGCTGTGTTGTCGATGACTCGAGAGAGAGAAAAGAAAGTGACCGGAGCTTGCCGTAATACAGTATATCTGGTCGTACAATGTGTATGACGTCTCTGACATTGTAAAAGTCTTTTTAGAACAAAATAACTACTTTTAAAAAATCTAACACCCAGCAGTTTGTATTTTTTTTGCCTCCCCTTTCGAATTCCAAATGAAAATTACTAGGAAAAAAATTATATTCTGAGAAAAGTGGATTTTTAGGGGTATAGCTCCATAGACCTCCATTCATTCTGCACGACCGTAAGCGCCATCATATGGAACTAGTGTGGAACTGCAACCAGTTCAGAACCCGGAAGTATCCCGAGAGTGGGAGTTCTCTTAGATTATACATTCTCTGGTAAAACTCAGAGTATGGCATGGAACTAACCTGCTGGCGAGCAGGTTAGTTTCAAGGAGTGTTACCATGCTAACTTACCAAAAGGTTTTGTTACCTCTCTTTCTGGAACGGAAACCTCTGAGTTTGCCTGTTTTCAGGGTTAAACAACTCAGAGTTTTCACTAAACCTGCTACCTGGAATACCCCCCTGGTCCCAGGGAAGATTGCATCCAGGTCTTCCCTGTTAAATAGTCCCTGTTTCTTCCTCATTCTCTGACTAGGAGGCAATGGAAAATACTGTAAAATGTCGAGCCTTAATTTATAAGCATTGCACATTGAATACCACATTGAGAGGAAATATATATATTTAAATGTAATTTCAGCATTATTCCAATCATTTCGAGCATTGTGCCTCATTTCAGATTGCTTAGATACTGTGTATTTAAAGGGTTAACAAACTAGTAGCTTCCATGTCGCTGCCTCTGCCATATAATGTTTGACTGCAGCGCAATGACACAATTATACTACTCACCGTCACCTCCTCTCTCTCCGGAAAGTTCGTCATGGTGTTATTGGTGAGCCTGACAAAGTCGGGGACACGCTTTCCTCCGGCATCGCCGCATCTCCCCGCCATCCTCTTTTTTGCCTTGTTATACCTCACTGATTCTTGAGATAAGGGACAACACATGTCCTCCACGGAAATGCAAAGCCTGGCTTAAAAATCCAAATATAAATTAATTAAAATAGACTTTAAAAGCTCAACATGAAAGACTTAACTACACCAATGTACTTAGTTTTGCAGAGCTGCCAACTCTCACGGTTTCGCCGTGTGACACACGCTTTTGCATGTTTTCACACGCTCTCACGCCACACAACCAATTTCTCACGCCAAAAAAAGAATTCAGATTTTGGGCCGAAGTGCGTTCCTTCGGGAGAATTCACGGTGGGCCGCTCTGCCCGCTCAATAAATTGGTCCAGCAGATCGCCTGCTTTCTCTTTCACACACTGAATAAAACGATATGTGTTAAGTTACTGTGTGACTGACTGATAAGTAAACTAAGCTAGGTTTTAATCTAAATAAGCGCATGATCAGATCGTGCATTAAAAAGTGCCGTTTTCAGTTGTTGCCCTCTCTTTCTCAAACAAAGCGTGTAAGGTTGTTGCAACAGAGACAACCCAGTTAGCAACAGAGTTAGCTGATGCGAAAATAATAAAATGGATGGGGAAAAGATGCCAGGAGGAACTGAAAAAGGCAGGTAAAAAAGAAAAATCTGTCACTTCATAAATCCTGCAAGGGTGGGAAAAATATGTTTTCTCAAAAGCCCTGAATCTTTCAGGTCCAAATCAAATTTGGGTTATAATTTCCGGAGAATATTACAATATGAGTCCAACGAAATGTTTATATTAGAGTACAGAAAGCAAAAAAAACTATTTTGCACTGAAATTAATGCAAAAAAATTGCGCTCGCGCGCTATGCGCGCTCGTATTCATGTGAGGTTCGGATTTCACCTTGCCTCATAACCTTTTCTAGTTCCTAGGTTCGGGTTAAGCCCCGATTTTTCCACGTATGGCTCGGCCCCTGGTAGGGGATCGGCTGGCTTTCGCCATTACACTGCCAGGCTGAAAATGGGTCCCACTCCGGCCCAGATAGTAGTGTATAATATCGATAATATAGAATTGCGCAGCTCCCCCTGTCAATGATGGGGCTTTACCAGCTACCAAATCTCACGCCAAGGTTTTTTGAAAAGTTGGCAGCCCTGGTTTTGTCTACATTTATATATTTTCATAGCAATTTGACCAAATACAAGCATTGGCCTAGAAAGTACATGCAAAGTAACATGTCCTCTGCAAGAGGTCACAGGTTCTAATTGCAAAAAAAAACATAAAAAATGTAATAAATAGATAAATATAATTATGAAATTAATTGCATGGCTTTATAAAATGTAACCGATTACATAACGTGAAATACCCATCAAATTATACATGTGCTCAAAGTAGTGTCCTCAGTTCATATCAAATCTGGCATATTTTGGTCTGAACTATAACCCTGAGGACCCCTTTTACATGCTTCTTCTCTCGACGGATACAGCAGTACAGCACATGGTTTCGTAAGTTACACTTTTTAATATATGTTTAGCAAACAAAGTTGATATAACTGTCGTCACAGGTTTTTTTATGTCAACTTTGTCATCCAAGAATGATTATTTTAAATAAGATTTGTGAAATAAATGGAGGTGTTTTTGGTTTGGAGTTTATGTATGTGAAATGATCGACACAAATGTAAATGTATATTTATTGCTTTTATCTGTACTGTAGGCAGACATGGCTAGATGCAAACTGTCAGTGGAGGAGCAAAGAAAAAGAAATAGGGAGTATCAAAGAAAATCAAAAAAGAGAGAATAGACAGTGATCCAGACAGCAGAAGGGACAATCTAGAGAAGGAAAGGTGGAAGAACAGGGTCCAAAACTAAAAAGTCAGAAAAATAGGAGAATTAGGACCAAGGGAACAGAGGCACTGCAGGAAGTATTGGAGGAAATTTCAGAAAAGGTCCAGAGCAGTGCAGAATGCAAGGCAGGAAGTAGACACCCCTCCAAATAGTTCACTAGAGTAGAGTATGGAGGAGCCAACTTCCAGTAGACGTGCTCTTGCAAATGAGAGGCAGAGAAGAAGAGCTAGGAAGAACCATTCAAGGGAAATACAAGCTATGAAGGAAAAAATTTAGAAATTACGAAAAGAGCGAAACAGGCTAAGAAAGCACAAATGGCGACAAAACAAGGCTCAAATGACTTCCAAATCAAGTGTCAAACAAAAAAGGAGTAAAACAACAGTAGACTCTCCAAGAACAGAAACAGAGAAGATGGTATCAGGAAGTCGACTTCGGAATCCTAACATCAAGAGAGCTCTTCTCTTCCACAATGTTCTGTCCCAAGAACTTAGAATGAACAATGAAACTCCTGTATCACGGAGACGAGCCAATGACAAATCATGCCACGGAAAATTGGCATTGTCTGGCAAGGTTCTAAGGAAGTATCGGCTTCTTCATAGCGTGCGCCAGTTTGGTGTCAGTTACAAGTCAATGAGTGAAAGACGGACAACAGAGAAAAAGAAAACATATCTAGCCCCCAGACAGTGAGACTGGGTCCTCACCAATCCTCGAGCCTGTCCCTCAGCACCGGAGCTCCACAAGGCTGTGTATTGAGTCCCCTGCTCTACTCCGCAAACCATCTCTTCACCCTGCTACCCTCTGGCAGGCGCTACCGGGCCACTACAGCCCGCACCTCCAGACTGCAGAACAGTTTCATCCCCAGGGCCAACACTGTGGTTGCACAAACTAATTTTGTTGTGTATCCAATGCACAATGACAAATAAAGTCTGTTCTATTCTATCTTCAGCGCATCAGCCAGACTGTTCAATAATTCTTTGTGAGCTCATCTTGCATGACGACCGATAAAACTGACACCATCGCCAGAAAAAAAGATAAAGCAACAAAGAATGATTCTGACTGACTCCATGCTGAACCTCCACATTGAGTTCCTCCAGGAAAATCTGAAGGTTAGCTATTCTTCCTTCTGTACTCTGCGGCCTTTCTATGTTACAGCACCAAAGGCATCTGACAGAAGTACATGTCTGTGTCATCATCATGCAAATGCACCTTGATGCTTCAAGCACTGAAGTCATCAGATGTTGACGTTGTACAGTCAACCAAACTGGAGGACAGTTTTCAACTAGTTTGTTGCTCTCCAGCAAGTGAGGCCTGCCTTCTTCGCACCTGCTTACGCTGCAAAACCAAACAGACAGTTCCGTCTCCAGAGCTAGCTGAACTCAATGTTGAATGGATGCAGTGGGAGCGGGTTCAAGACCAAACAGCTAGTGTAGTCCAGGCAAAGTAACTCATTTTGTATCCAAAAATAGAAGAAATTGTAAAATAATTTTTTTCAGCATAGATCATTTCTATGAGGTGTCCAGAACAACATACTAAAAGTCCTAAGGAAATCCTAGTTGTGAAAATATGTTTAATTCTCATCAATCTGAGATGTGTGCCAATAAGGCCAGGCAACATTACACCCCAATGGGGCTATTTTTTTCCTTTACTCCCATCAAAATGAAACTTAACACAATGAAACTATCCATGAAAAGTAACATTTTTTGTATTACAAGATAATAAACAGCATAAAAACAGTTAATAAGCAACATAAAAAACAGTTCACTTTCTTAACTATCTTGCATTAAATACAGATAAATACTGTACCGGAGATAATGTTAGCAACGCCGTTAACAATCAGCTACTGTAGACTCACGGTGTTCCGTACACAACTTTTACTCACGGTGTTCACCGTACACGTCACATAAAACACGCCAGCCAATACTCTCCGCCACACTCCGAGTCCATGCCTGGACCCCAGGCCCGGCTCTGCTACCGGCCTCCAAAACACATGCTTTTTGAATCTTGAATCATGATAGCCAATGGTAATCTCACGCCAAACATTTGAGGAAATATTGAGAACCCTGCGACTGAGGCCAACTTTCCACCAGCTTTCATTTTGACACTCATATTTAAGGTAAGGGGTAGTCTAACCTCTAGAATCACAGGAGCTTCCGCTGTGTTCCCATAAAGTATCCCTGAAAACATGTGTGCTAGCGGATAACTGATACAACAACACAAATACAAGCTCCTATTCCAACTTTTATATTATTAGTGTGTTTGCTGACAAGCAAAAACACTATTGTTATCCTGCATACTTATTAATTTTCCTCACACTTTTTTCTGCCCCCTACTAGTTTCACACCATTTAAGCTAGAAACACCATTAAAAGTTCACTTGATTTAGTCTGAACTGATTTAGTGTGCTATTACTTTTCTCACAGATAACTTTAAAGTTTTTAAGTTATTAAAGTTTAAAGTGCTTAAAAAAATGAATGGGTTTCAATGGTTCAGAATGTTCAAGTCAAATTCAATTGTGACGTCATGCACTGACAACTGTTTCTCACCGAGTCAATTTTCTACACTGTTTAACACTTTCTTGCTTGAATATGCAGACTTTTTCAAATAATATACTTAAACTGTTTATACAATTTTGAAGACAATATGTAGGGCTTTCTAATGATGTAAATATTTATATGATTACGTTAGGCAAATCATCCTTTATCAAGACGATTTAATTCTGAGCTATTCTGACAAAAATCTTCTCCGTCGTCAATACTGTTTTAGAAAACGTCATTTTTAACCACTTTCAATACAAGATAGAGGACAGGTTAGAGTGTATGAAATGTGCGTAATGTTGTCATGAATTCGGAACAGAAGACATATTTAAGATAGACTATTTTGTTTTAAAGCTATGACCACTGAAGTGATGAGTGGAAACGCAATTCCTCTCATAATCGAGACTAGCGCGTTCGCTCTCCATAACTAAAAACGGTTCGACTTTGTCCACAATCGACCAAATTGGCCAAACAAGGTATGTACATTGAGCTTAAAGTGTACATAATCTAGCTAGATCATTTGTCTTTAATAATTTCTGGTACACGTCCAGGAAAGGATACAATCTCGTCATGGTCACGTTACATATCAAGGAATATCATAAGCACAAACATTCAGCACACAGCTATAAAAAATAAATCAAAATGATTTCAAACCTTGATGCTGTGTAGGGGTAGACAAGGCTTCCGTCAACATGTCGGCAAAAAGGTACAGCATGTTTGAGTTGTGTGATGTACCGACTATCACAAACCAAGAGTGTGTGTGAACCAAGCCAGTTCGAGCTGGGCAGCAGTTACTTCTGTAGGCCTACCTGTGCTGTAATAATAATAAAGTACTACTACTACTACTAAAGAGAGAAGGGAAAACGAGGGGACATAGTCTTTGTCTAACAAGGACAAGAACAAATAGCAACAAGAGACAGGCCTGTGGAACACATTACCTGATAAGGTGGTCACAGCGCCCACAGTCAACAGTTTCAAGGCAAGATTCAACAAATACATGGAAGATCACCCAGTCCTGTACAACTACAGATCATTGGACAATCCGCACAGACCCAACATGACAGTCTGTTACTGAGGAGTCGAAAAGGAGTTCAAGAGGAGCAGTTTCTACTGGAGTGACACTCCTACTTAACTGAAGAACTCTACTCTACTATATTTAGGACATGATCCTTTACACAGGATCCACAATGGACATCCAGGATCATGAAGTGCTTGGGATTTCTGGGTCTGTTGTCATGACAAGTCAACGGGCATTTATTGTCATCATATACTTACAGTACACAATGAAATGAAACAACATTCTTCCAGGACCTAGACATGGCCTAGACAACTGCAACAACTACTTGGAATTATCTAAAAAAGATAAGTCCAACGAGATACATTTTGTGACAAATGCCTCAAGACACCAAGTTGTGGGGATACTCTGAATCTAAACAAGTAGGCTAGTGCAAGGGAAACTGTGAATGTAAACATAACCTACTAAAACCATATGTGGACATCAGATATTAAAGTAGCAGCCATATGCAAAAAAATATCTAGTGGAGTGATGATGTACAGGAGCGTATGGGGTGCATGGGTTTGTCCACAATGCGTGTGGCTTTGGGGATGCAGCGTTTGGTATAGATGTTTGTGAGGGAGGGAAGAGAGATCCTGACTATCTTCTCAGCTGTCCTCACTGTCCTCTGCAGGCCGTGATGCAGCTCCTCGGGATGCTCTCTAAAGTCCTATGCAATGTGGTGAGGATGTTGGATGGGAGATGGGCTTTCAGTCTTTGCAAAAAAATAAACACCCTGCTGGAAAATCAAGAAACTAGGTGCTTGACGTTCTCGTTGATGTTCAGCAAGGAATGGTCACTTTGTGCTGACCGTACTTGCTCAACACCTGAGAGAAGGCCATGTACTATACATGGAGAATTTGTACAGCAGTGCTGTCATTTTCTGATTCTTGGAACGGGCCTGTGCGGGTCGACATTCACCTGTAAAATTAGAAAGGGAGATGTTCAATTTATAGAAAACAGTCAACAGCAGGCAATCAAGTGGTATGACAAGTAGTGCGTTTCATTACCCTATGAAACATTACAGTCATACAATACCTCCTTGTCATTTCAATAGGTTGTTATATTGAATAAGCATAAAATCTGGTTTATTCTACATGTCGTCCATCAACTAGCACTAGCTCAGATATTCCAAACAAATTAAACTTGCCTCTCATTTTTGCAATACTTGAACTGTGGCCTGACAATAAATCAAGAATAAATGTTCAATCGACAGGGAAATGAATGACAGTAGATGGTAGCAAGAGATCACAAAACATAGCCATCAATATAGAATGGATGTCTGAATTATTGTGTTTGCTTTAATTTGACTAAACATGGCAAGTTAGTAATCGCTAGTTACCTGAATAATACCCTTTACTACGAGCTAGCTAGGAAAACATCAGATAGTGGAAAACAACCACAGGTCATGCTTTTGTCTCAATATCATGCCACAAGCATGAGTATATTTTGCGGGTATAAATAATCTACTCACCAGAAAAGTTTCCCAGATAACTTGAAGACAGGTAGGTCAGAAAGGTTTGACGGTATCCAAGCAGCATGAGCTGGCTTGATCGCCTTTCGTCGAGGTGGGAGTCATGTTCCAGTCTTGCCTTTAGCTCAAACCCTAAAGGCCTCAATATGCTTCTGCGTCTCCGTTTTCGGGTGGGCGGGCTCATGGATACGCACGGATACACACGGATAGACTGTTTGTTCATGCTTAAAGTTGTATATTCTGTGAAAACTCCACTGGAGGCCAGTAACGCCTTGGCTACCCATACTTGGAACATGTCTCACAGTTCCTCTATGCCATTTTAAAGTGTTTTAAGACATGTCCTTTTGAATAATTGAAATGTAGGATCTGAAATGTGTTTTTATCGCTCTGTCTCGCTGCAAAAATAAATAGATCTTCAAAACACAAACATCCGTTTGTGGTGGTCTCCCAACCCAGTATCACATACAAGTAAAGCAATAGCCATGGATCCCCGAAAACGTTTTATTTTGTATGTTTTTTTTTAAATTATAATTTCGGACAGCGGGCGTGGTTGCCTGTCGTAGCGTAGCACATTTGATTTTTATATCAATATATTGGGGGGGGCATTTTGACCAGATTTGAATATGGGAGGGGGGGGGTGTTAATGTAGCCTATGGTCTACTCTAAAGTGGATATAGCCTACTTTAAGCAAGCCTAGATAGATGACATGTCAGAAGACATTGAACAACATTTAATAGAGAAACTGCAGGCGAGCGGCAGATTTTCTCTTCAAATAGATGAATCGACCGACATAAGTGGGGCTGCCCAGCTCCTGGCAAACGTCAGGTATGTTGACGGTGACTCTATTAAAGATACTTTTTTCTTCTTTAAAGAAATGGCAAGCCATACAACGGGAGAAGAAATATTCAAGGTAACTGATAACTACTTAAAAGAAAACAATCTGTGCTGGAGTATGTGCGTCAGTCTGTGCACGGATGGTGCGGCATGCATGACGGGGAGAGTGAGAGGCTTTATTGCAAAGGTAAAAGCACAAAATCCACAGATAGTGACCAACCACTGCATTTTGCACCGAAAGGCATTAGTTGCCAAAACCATGCCCCCGGAGTTGACTGAGGTGCTGAATCAAGCTGTGCAGATGGTGAATTACATCAAATCAAGGCCCCTGAAATCTCGCCTTTTCTCCCAGCTGTGCGCTGAGATGGGAGCCGACCACCAAAGCCTGATCCTCCACACAGAGGTACGATGGTTGTCTCGGGGGAAAGTCTTATCCCGTTTTTACGAGCTTCGGGAAGAGCTTTTGGAATTTTCACGTGAACACGCTGTCCCACATAAGGACAGGCTCGCGGATGAGAGCTGGTGCGCCAGGCTGGCTTACCTTGCAGACATATTTGGGCATCTCAACGAGTTAAACGCCAAGCTTCAGGGCAGGAATGAAAACATTTTATCATCCACAGACAAGATTCGGGGCTTTATGGGCAAACTGACCCTGTGGGGCGAGGCTTTGGAACAGGGCTCCATGAACATGTTCCCGCTGGCATCAGCTGCGCCACAGGCAGCCAGTGAGCGCGCTATATATGCCGAACACCTTCAGACCTTAAAAGAGAGGTTTGAGCGCTATTTTCCACGTGTGGCGGACATCGAGGACAATGACTGGATCCGAGACCCATTCAACCAGGAGTCCGAGTCCTCAACCGAGAAGCTCACTATGAAGGAGAGAGAGGAGAGCGCAGAGCTCCGTGCGGACCGCACGCTGAAACTGAAATTTAGTGAGCTCACACTCGATCAGTTTTGGTTGGTTTGTGCATCAGAATATCCAACCATCTCCCACCACGCTATCGACCAACTTCTTCATTTCCCCACCACCTACCTGTGTGAGTTGGCGTTCTCCACTCTTGTTTACATGAAGAACAAGACCAGGTCACGGCTCTCTGTTGAGCAGGACTTGCGAGTGGCCCTCTCCTCCGTGCCACCAAGGATTAAAAAAATCTGTGCGCCCCGACAGGCACATGTGTCCCACTGATTTGTTAGTAGGCAGAATATTTACAAAAAAAGCCTGATTCTAAATGTTACAGTTATAATTTGTGGGTCAGATTCAGGACCATGCAGCTTTCTCATGGACAGTTCTCTGCTGAATTTCTGTTTCCTTTGCCTCACCTGTCTGGTTGAAATGGGTGTGTTTGATTAAGCCCAATTTGATAAAGTTTAAATATTTTTGTGAAGTATTTTGTTAATAAATATTTCATGAGTAGAATAGTTGTCTTTGTCACATCTTATTTGGCATTAGTAAATAATTATAAACTTAACAGATAAACAGATGATATTAGTGATAACACGTGTTATAAGGCTATTTTGCACAATAGGTGTGCCTTGAAATTTTTATTTGTCCTTTGGTGTGCCTTGGGCACAAAAAGTTTGGGAACCACTGGACTAGACCTTGTGTCGGGCGTACATTTCACAGAGACATGAAAAGGTCAAATGCATAACATTTAATTTTGTGTACATAATGGCTAAATTCCTTAATGATACCTCTTTTTTTTAACTTACTTTTATTGTTAAGGGGCTAAATACAACTCCCCGTCTGGGATTTTGTATTTAAACTTCAAAAACGACATAATTCTAGCAATAAAATAAACATATTTTGACAAAGCTTGCTACTGTACTTATAGTACCTGTTTTGTTTGATGCCGGCTCATGCATCGAATTGGAGTGGAGGAGTCATGGTGCGCTATCTTCCTCCCAAACTTTAATCTAACTCCGTTGTTGTAGATGTGTTGCATAAAACCCTAATTTGTAACCCCAGACGCCTGGTCAAGCCTTTCTAAAAAGTTAAGCTAATACAATTTATTGCGTGTCACACAGTCATGCAGCAGATACTATATTATGGAGGACCAAACCTGCCATAATTAAAACTAAATAAATAAATGTATCAAAAAATGTAATTATACACTAAAAAATACAAAGATATATAAATACATGTATGAAATAATATTAATTACGTATTTATTTTTTTAAATGCACATTTATTTCTGTGTTTATTTATTCCTTCATTTATTTCTGTATGTGTTTATTTATGTGTACATTTAATTCTGTATTTCATGATCCTTAAGCTAATGAGGTAAGCTGTCAATCAAGGGATGTCACGGTGTCACCATAACCCCATTGGTTGATCGGTATCTGAGTGCGATTATGATTACTTTCATACACGGGCCGCTATTTTAGTATACAAATGACTGCACACAAGCAACAGATTGCCATAGATTTGGGAGTTTTGGCTACCTAACCTTGCTGAAAAAGTGTTAGTCCAGATGTTTTACTTCATGGTAGGCAATATAGTAGCCTAGAACTCGCTAGCATTAGTTTCAAACACAGCAGCATCGTCGTTGAGGAACAGTTGCTGTAGCCTATGGAGGACCAAACCTGCCATAATTAAAAATAAATGAATAAATAAATAAACGTATCAAAAAATGTAATTATACACTAAAGACAAATATATATAAATACATGTATGAAATAATAATAATTACGTGTTTATTTATTTAAATGCACATATATTTCTGTATTTATTTATTTTTGTATTTATTTATTTCTTCCTTCATTTATTTCTGCATTTATTGATTTCTGTGTACATTTAATTCTGTATTTCATGATCCTTAAGCTAATGAGGTAAGCTGTCAATCAATGTATGTCACGGTGTCACCTTAACCCCATTGGTTGATCGGTATCTGAGTGCGATTATGATTACTTTCATACACGGGCCGCTATTTTAGTATACAAATGACTGCACACAAGCAACAGATTGCCATAGATTTGGGAGTTTTGGCTAGCTAACCTTGCTGAAAAAGTGTTAGTCCAGATGTTTTACTTTATGGTATTCGTATTTGCCGAAATGCTTTTTCATTTTAAGAATGTGGCTGCATTATTTGACCCATAAATGAAATTAGGATGCAATCATCCTATTTGCATTTGCATTGTCTTCTTCAAAACTGCCCAATCTTTCACTTAATTCAAATGAAAAAGCAATAGGCATTTGACATGTAATTTTCGAAATATGCCCCAGCAAATAGATACCAAAATTCAATTTGAAATGTCAAATTTTAACATTCAAATGCATTTGCCGAAATTATTTTTCATTTTAAGAATGTGGCTGCATTATTTGACCCATAAATGAAATTAGGATGCAATCATCCTATTTGCATTTGCATTGTCTTCGTCAACACTGCACATTTTATACCATAATCAAAATCTGCTGCGCCGCTCAGAATGCTTTTGCGTTCTCGTGTTCTACCTGCAAAGAACTGCCCATAATTCGACAACGAAAAAGCATTCTGAGAGAGCTCTGAGTTAAAATAAATACAACATTTTTTAATACTTGTCCCAAGCATCACCACATCCTTAATGATCCTGCTTTATTCAACCGTTGGGCTGGTCAACTCTCTTCCTGCAGATTTGGAACCACAATTGGAACTAATATGATTCAGCTTGTCAGCCAGGTAATTATTAGAATCTGGTGTTGTGGGTTAGGGTTGAACTCAATCACCACCTGCCCCTCTATAAATACAATTGACTAGTTACACGTCTACATATCCAACACACGTAGCTACTGTTGGTCCATAACGCTGAAGTTAAGCCTCTATTAATACAAAAGTTGTCTGAGGTGAGGTTGTTTTTGTATAATGTCTAGAAACACCATGAGCCCTCGTCTCACGCTGGGTGCTCTGATCTGTAAGTATCTGGTCTCTCTCGGGAGCCTGGTATCCTTGGTGAGCTGAAGGAGGACTATTTTTATATTTACATAATCATTCAAGTTTGTCTGGGTTTGAAGTTGTAGAATTTGATTATGGTTTGTGACTGGATTCACTAAGGTAAATCCTACAGCTCCCATCTTTTAAAAATTTAAACTTGAAATGTTATGGAATGATCACAGTTCCAGAGACATTGTGAAACATTCCAAAGACTCGTTCGGAAGTCACTTGTTCTGGGATACTTTAATGAAAGGTATATTTGAGTTATTTGACTATGGGTTCAATTGAAGCCAGAATGGTCAAAGTAAGGTGAAATTAAATAGATGATGGGATTGATTACAAAGCAAACATGTTCAAAAATGAAGGTTTTTATCTACTCCACCATGATTGTTGTTAATCAGAAAAGGCAAGAGGTGAGGAAGGAGTAGGACAAGCCAGAGCTGAAAGTCCTCAGGAGATTAGGAATCCACAGAACAATGCTTCATAATTCCCTTTTATACCAAACTATAATTAGAACAACCGATCAGACCACATCTTGACCCTTAACAACATGCAACAGTAAGTTACAAAATGAGGTGAGACCATCAAGTAGAGACTCTGTCCAGCAACTCCAGATTTTAGCCTGAGAGGTGGGGGCAGGGTGACACTCAGCATTGCATTACTTCAATGAATTATTCGTTTTCTGTCTATGAAATTGTAAAGGGGTGGGGGTGAGTTTCTTGTCTTTCCACAAATATCCAGAATGAGTTGTAGATGTTGCAAATGCGTCTGGGTCCAACTGTACATGATGCTCTAGGAATGTTTACAGTTCATATTTGACCAACTGCCAGATTGTAATTGTCATCTTTTTGTCTGTTTCAGTGCTGGCATGTTGTATGTCTACAGGAGCAGGTAAAACTCAGAACCTGATTGTCCAAGGGAGGATCTGTTTTTTTGTAAGCAATTGACAATTATAAATTGTACTGTTTCAGTGACTAAAGACATCTGTGAAGGGCAGCGAGCCACCCTGGACTGTGGTACGTTGATACACTTACAGTTGTACTGTTGCCTTGCTATACTGTTTCACACAGCATTCAAGTTACATTAATAGTAAGAGCATAAGAGTTAACTTCTCCCTGTTTCCAGGGAGTTCTGTGATCGACGTGGTCAGTGCTAACTATGGACGCACAGACCGTGTGACCTGCAGCTCTGGCCGTCCGACCCATCAGATTATCAACACCAACTGCATCCTTCAAACATCTTTCTATTCTGTGTCTAGAATGTAAGACTCACACACCATGTACGGGGCACACACCCACGCTGACACTTTCTCACACTCGGTTTGCTCCTTCCACCTTCCCAGGTGCAATGGAAAGACAAGCTGCTCTCTGGATGCCTCCAACTCCGTGTTCACTGATCCCTGTTATGGAACCTACAAATACCTGCATGTGACCTACAACTGCAAACCAAGTTAGTATTTGTGTGTTTGATTGTGTGTGTAGACCGTTGACACTGACCTATTTGTACTATTACTGTTTCAGAGACGACCGTGATCTGTGAACATCACCAGGCTACCCTAAACTGTGGTACGTTTTAACATTGAATGCTGTTGCCCTACTATACTGTTAATAGTTCCACACTGCATACACTTACACTTTGATGGTAAGAAAGCAGAGGTAATACCTTCCTGTTTCCAGAGAGTTCTGTGATCGACGTGGTCAGTGCTAACTATGGACGCACAGACCGTGTGACCTGTAGCTCTGGTCGTCCAGCCCATCAGATTAGAAAGACAGACTGCACCTACGACAAAAGCTTGCTGTTGGTGGCTAGCATGTAAGACACGTGCACGCACACAGACATGCGCGTTCTCTCTCACACGCACACACACTTAGTTTGCTCCTTCCACCTTCCCAGGTGCAATGGACATACAAGCTGCTCTCTGGATGCCTCCAACTCCGTGTTCACTGATCCCTGTTATGGAACCTACAAATACCTGCATGTGACCTACAACTGCAAGCTACCCACAAGTTAGTATTTGTGTGTTTGATTGTGTGTGTGTAGCCCGTTGACACTGACCTATTTGTACTATTACTGTTTCAGAGAAGACAGTGGCCTGTGAACATCAGCATGCTACTCTAAACTGTGGTATGTCGTAACACTGAATGCTGTTTCCCTACTATACTGGTAATAGTTCCACACTGCATACCATTTGATTGTAAGAAAGCAGAGGTAATAACTTGCTGTTTCCAGGGAGTTCTCATATCAACGTGGTCAGTGCTAACTATGGACGTACAGACCGGGTGACCTGTAGCTCTGGTCGTCCAGCCCATCAGATTAGAAAGACAGACTGCACCTACGACAAAACCTTGCTGTTGGTGGCTAGCATGTAAGACACGTGCACGCACACAGACATGCGTGTTCTCTCTCACACGCACACACACTTAGTTTGCTCCTTCCACCTTCCCAGGTGCAATGGACATACAAGCTGCTCTCTGGATGCCTCCAACTCTGTGTTCACTGATCCCTGTTATGGAACCTTCAAATACCTGAAAGTGACCTATGCCTGTACATGACCTACACCTGCGGTAAGTGATCTGTACATCAGTCTGAGTGGTGTGTGTAAAATATACATTTATTTTTGACTGGCACTTTCTGTTTCAGTGAGGATTGATTGGTTGAAAGAGTGGCCAATTCCTGGAACAGCCTGGACCTGGGTGTGAACCTGTTCCAACGACGACAAGTTCAATATTTGAATAAATTCCTTCATTTACTTGCATCGGTGTGTTATGGTTGTTTCCATACAAGTCAGTTAGAAACGCATCAGGGTCAAGATCAGTGAACAGTAAGCACTTGATTTACCAAACCCACCAAGACCAAAGAAGTCCAGAGCAAAGCTCTTTTATTTTTACTTAATTATCTTGTTCCTAGTGTTGTACAATTATACCCATATGAAACTTAGTTATTATTCAACCCTTTCCAACCGGACCATGCAAAACAATTATCCCAATGGTTCCTGCCATAATCTTTGCCATCCACACATTTTCATTTCTGAACTGCCAGATACTCCTGACATCACAACCGATTAGATGTGCTTATATCTTAAGGGGTTACTGGGTGTGAGTATAATGTATAATTAAGCTACGACCCACTGCTTCCTTCGCTTACGGCCATACCACCCTGAACACACCCGATCTCGCCCGATCTCGGAAGCTAAGCAGGGTCGGGCCTGGTTAGTACTTGGATGGGAGACCGCCTGGGAATGGGAATGGCTCATGACCCCCCCCAAGTACATATTGCTCAACCCTGGGATCGATCGAAAATGATCAAAACGGATGGTGCCATCTGGTGGTCAAAGTGTTATTGACAGAAATTGTCATGTTCAAGGCCTAGTTTATTGAAATCCACTAGTCTGTTGAATGTTTTGTTTATTATTATCTTAGACTCCAAATTATTGAAATACTTTTACAACTTTTATTTTTCATCTCCCCCCAACTGCTCAACCCGGGATCACGATCATTAAACTTCCTGGGGATCTCAGGATGGTTCTTTATTAGATACTTTAGATGATATATTCTAGTTATTAGATACAAATACAAATATAAAAACTCTCCCAAACCTTATAATTCATGAAAAACAACCAAGATCAATCTTATTTGTCAGACTTTGAACAGGTTGGATTTACTATGAAACAACAGCCCTAGCACCAAATAATTATATTTCTTAATGAACAATGCAAGGAAAGTACCACAAAATATGCTATTAGAATTGAGGTAATCATGAGGAGCTGAACAAGATGCAGAGGATTCGGGTCCTGAGGCACGTGGAAATGCCAGCTACCTTTTCAGGCAGCCCCCCTTGGTCAGAACTTGGAACCCCTGGCTATGTTTGTCCAGTTTAACATGTATCTAAAAGATGCAGTATTGCAAGCACATTGCCAAGCATGTCGAGATGATTTTACAATGTCTAGATAAAGAAAGAACTTTAGGATTAACTACAAAGACATTAACTCACCTGCATTCAACTGAGATGCTTGCTTGCGTTTGTCCAGTGAGCATCGACTGCCTCTGCCGACTTAAAGAGGTGGTTTCCATCAATATCAAGGCCAGCTGGTCCCTTGAACTTGGCAATGATGGCCTCCACCACAGACGTAGTCACCTGTAACATTCAATCCCATTTCAATAATTCAAAATCATATTTCAAAAATGGAAAAGTTTTGTGTGCTCATTTCTAATGATTGTATCTTTCATGATTAGATTTTATCGTAATTCAGTACAGTAAAGAATATTTTAACAAAGGTGATGGATGCTTCATACTTATGTTATTCATGCATAGATTTATTTAAACATACCTCAACACCATGTATAGATTTCTTTAAACATACCTCAACACCTCGGGTGATGCGCCTGACGTAGGCCTTCACCTGGTGAGGCTTGAGGAAATGGATCATTTCTTATCTGTGTTGAGTGAATCACGTGGTCAAGCCTAGGGCCAGAGAACTTTGTAAGTTTCTACATGCACGCGCAGTCGCGCACTCTGTCTCTGGGATCGACCAAATTGACTGCTGATATGCGGGGGAGGAGACCTCTCACCAAAAAACGGTCTTACTTAAAGACATGTGAACCAGACAAACTTTGTAACACAATGGCGTGTGATGTTTTGTCTCCTTGCGGCCGCAAGCAATAAAGCTTTCTTTGGATTCAGGCGGCTGCTCCCAGAACTTCTGCCAGCCCTCCAGCACGACGCCACCGGGTTCCGAGGTCTCTCGGAGGGAGGAGGGTCCGGACCTGTCGTCCTGGCACACAGAGCTGGGGAGGTCTCCCCAGGTGGTCAGCCACGTGCTGACCGACACCTCGGACCTGTCCAGGACACTCTCTGAAGAGGAGAACACCACAAAGATGTATCAACTGCATTGCTCGATACATACTGATGAATTTCACGTGGCACAAACACAAGCTCTAGCAGCTCCACAGCATACTACAAAGTCATTTCATGTTCATTTCAGCATAATACTACTATACCTGCAGCAGTCAACAACTCGGCATCGCTGGCGTAGTTGGGGTCCTGCTGAGAGAGGTCGGGCTTCGATTTCGCTTTCTGCAGAAAATAAAACACAACCATAGAATAATCTCATAAAATAATACTTTTACTAATACTGGTTACTGCTTACTGCTTAACATCAATTACTCAGGTCTAAAAGGTAACTGAATTTATCTTACCTTCAACCTCCTCTCAAGGTGCCATGTGACAGGAGGGAACTCTCTGGCGTACTCAAGCAGTCGCTGCTTCTGCCACTTTAGCAGCTTGTTCTGCTCTCCCTGCTGGCAGTACTGGAACAGCAACCACACCAGCCAGCCGAAATTGTTTTCTAGAAGCCACCTGAACATTTGACCGGCGTACTTCCCGAACACAATGACCAGCTGACCTTTCCACAGCTCACCACCGGACCTCTTGGCCATCGCCTCTGCTGTCTTGGGATCCAGCCATGTAGGGTCAACAACGGTGCTGGGGGCCTCTGACACAGACTTTGCTGCCTCTGTACACT
>CAEFZP010000128.1:0-37115 GCA_903064625.1 Mallotus villosus | reverse complement strand
AACACGTGACAGATGTATCTTTAACAGTAACAAACACGGTAGATAAGTGAGGAAGCCTGACCATCCCTCTCCACCCTCCCTGTCTCTGCTTTCAGTCTGGAAGTTGACTCCCACTGCATCTACGATGCCGTCTCTGTCTATGACGGCTCCTCAACTGAAGGCCGACTGCTGGGGAAGCTGTGTGGCGAACAGTCCTCTTCCTTTCACTCTACTGGAGCAAATATGACCGTGAGGTTCCAAAGTGATGGATCTAATAACTACCCAGGCTTTCAGGCTGAATACCAGTTAGTGGGTAAGTCACTGCAGTTGAAAAGAACACACCAGCCCATCACCTAACTATTAATGTCTTGGATCTCCATGGTGTATTGTATTTTCTGCACTTTGATATGGCAGACAGGGAATTTATGAATACTTTCTCCTTCTACATCTTCAGACTATAGTGAATACTGTAAACAGGTAGAAAGAGCGACAGGCGGTTTTACTCATGAGAATACAGAATGTTTTGGAAACAGCATCAAATGCTTGATTAAATCTGTTCATGTTTACATGTAGCTGAAGGATCCTGTAGATACAACTGTGGCCAGCAGGTGGGGAACTGTTCATGTTCCGACCTCTGTCAATACAACGGCAACTGTTGCCAGGACTATCAAAGTAAGAAACATGAATGCTCAGGTGTTCACCCCTTTGCCTCATTCATTGGTAAAGCTTTGACCTTTCTTATGCCTCCCATGTTTAAATGGTCATCCGTTCCTTTTTCGTGTCTGTTTAGACCACTGTTCAGGTGTGACCCCGCAACCTGAAACAAGCCCTGATAGGGAGACTACTGCTGGGCCTATGGACAATATAACTGACAGAGGTAGGTTAACCTAGTCCGTGGCATCACACCAATTGTTTACCTTTCTTAGAATACTGTGAGACCACAACAGCAGATCTCACAACAGCATTTCAATCAGGAGAGACCAGGGGGGTATTCCAGGTAGCGGGTTTAACAAACTCTGAGATTAACCCTGAACTCTGAGTTGAGTTACTCTAACATGGGAAACTCTGAGAATTCGGTTCCAGAAAAGCTGATATGAATTAGTTAACTCAACTCGGAGTACGTCAACTCAGAGTTAAGCACGGGCATGAGAACTATTGAAAGCCAACATCAATGGAGCTCCAATACTAGGATCCACCATGCCACCCGGCGACAAAAAACGTTGTCCTACTTCACCAAACTTCAGATTCAAGTTTTATTTCGTGTTAATGGTTGAGTACATATTCCGGAAAAAAAGCAACACGGCTATAGCAGTGTATGCAAGTCGCGTGGGAGACAATTCCTGCCGAGCATACATTTGAATGTAATAGCCAGTCCATACATTGAACATTAACCCCACTGTCCGTTAATAGCCTATTACAGGAGAAAAAGTGGTGGTCTTAATAAAATAGCATGTTCAATGTTTTATTAAATATAAAAACATACTACGAACAGATAATGCATAGTTTGCTTAGGCTATACGCTTGTGATTGTAGCCTCGACGTCACCTTGGTTTTAATCATATTCGACATGATACTAAGTAAATATCAATTGGTGCCTATTTCAAGCAGTTTCCACCAACAGAATGCTTTTCATCAAAAGATGATGATGACGAAAAGACATTGACTGCTGCCGCAGAAATGGATGAAGAGAATTATGTGGTAGCTGGTAGTTCTCTCCCCATGTAGCCTTCTATTATTTACATTGTATAAAAACGATGTGCACATTCTAATCCTGTTAAACAGAGCATGGATGCTACAGTGAGATGTTCATTTAATGGCAGGTGTATTTTGCATGTGGAACTGTGAAATGTAGCTAATGTAATCTCATGTATTCCTATATAGTTACAAATAAATGAGTTGTACAAACTGTACCTCATGAAGAAAGTGCCAAAAACTGACCAAGAGATGGTGTAGGCCTACTTAGGGTAGACGAATAAAGACTAATCTCGAAAAAGATTTCCTGGAACTCCAGTTACGGGAGGATGCATTGTCACAGGTGATGTTAATTGTAAGAACAATAACCTATATGAATATTAATTGTTGAATTTCTATTTTGACCAAGAGATGGTGTACTTAGGGCAGAAGAATAAAGGCTGACCTTGTAAGGCTATCAACCTGCCCCCACCTCTCGGTAAACTATGGAGTTACTGGATGGAGTCTCAACTTGATGGCTCTCACATCTCATTGTGTAACTTACTGTAGCATTGTCATGTTGATAAGAAAGGGTCAAGATTGTGGTGTGATTGTAGTTGTTCTTGGGTATTAAAGGGAATTGTGAAGCATTTTTCTGTGGATGATTAATAGCTGAGACCTTCTCCTCAGCTCTGGCTTTGTATCTCTGGTTTACAATAGTCATGGTAGAGTATAGGCCTAGTTAACCTTCATTGATTTCATTCATTTGCAATATGATTACATGATTATATTATTTAACCTTAATTTGACCATTCTTGCTTTGATTTAACCCAAAGAGTCAAATAACTGTAATTGGTATTGGCATTATTTGGTTAATGTTAATACACTGTTCAGTTTCCCATCTTCCTTCAAACCAAGGCTACTCATTGTTAGATTTCTATTTGTAGGCAATGAAGAAGACCAAATCCTACAATTTCAATGATTTGTCTTTATTTCAGTGCCAAAAAGCTTTTGGTCAATTCTGTGTGCACGTCCACAGCGTGTAACACTAGCAGTGATGACCCAAGGGCTGAGAATGTTGCTAAAATAAATTACAGATTGTGACGTTAAACGGTAACGTTAACTTAGGCATTCATCAGGGAATTAAAGCACATCAAATCACAGTCTTAAAATCATCTCCTGGCGTATAACTAAGCGAATACAATTTTGTTCGAGATCGCTCGGCTGAACCAGGAAACGATATCCCATGTCTTCCAATGCTATCAAACTCAGAAAGTGGGAGGGGATAGGTAAAACTCAGAGTATGGCATGGAACTGCTAGCGAGCAGGTTAGTTTCAAGGAGTAAGTTACCATGGTAACTTACCAAAAGGTTTCGTTACCTCTCTTTCTGTAACGGAAACCTCTGAGTTTGCCTGTTTTCAGGGTTAAACTACTCAGAGTTTTCACTAAACTGGCTACCTGGAATACACCTCTGGGATGAGTAAAGTGATGTTTATTTACATAATGATAAATGTACTACAAGTGTTTGGAGCTTAGACCCCATGGGGAATTGTGATCAAAGGGCGCCTGCCCAACATCCGAAGAAGAATCCCCCACGGAGTCCAGACACTGGTGGCGGTGGCGGCAGCCGACGACCAACTAGTCAAAGAGCAGAGACGAGGAACCGGGTGGCGACGGGGAGGTGGAGGGTCGCGCACTTGATAGCATGGACAAACTACACAGGGAGAGAATCGTATTTAAAAGGCACGGGATCATGTGACAGCGTTAATTGATAGACTGGAGCCCTGATCGAACTGAACTCTGATGACAGCCCGACATAGGACCAGTAGAGCGTTCTTAGCGGGGGGGAGAGAGTAGTACATAACCGAGTATGCCCGAGTGCAGGGATCGGTCTTGCCTGACTGAACTTGCGCTAGGCTTCATATCTCACAACAGCAGAACTCACAACAGCAGAATTCACAACAACATATTTTTTGTAAATTAAAATAACATCAAATTGATCAGAAATACAGTGTAGACATTGTTAAGGTTATTGTTTTTTATTTCTTCTGAAAATCTTCTGTTCCTGTTCTCAAAAGGGAAGGCTATTTAACGTGAGAAAATCCCAAGAAACTGATGATCTTGTACAACGCTGTGTACTACTCCCTTCAGAGAATAGAGTGAACTGGCTTTAGCCAGAATAGAAAGAGGAATGGGTGCACAACTGAGCAAGAGGACAAGTACATTAGAGTTTCTAGTTTGAGAAACATAAGCCTCACAGGTCCTCAACTGGCAACGTCATTAAATAGTACCTGCAAAACGCCAGTGTCAACGTCTACAGTGAAGACTGTGGGATCCTGGCCTTCTAGGCAGACTTGCAAAGAAAAAGCCATATCTCAGACTGGCAAATATAAAGAAAATATTAAGATGGGACAGAACAACATAGACACTGGAAAATAACTTGTTAACTGGTAATAACTTGTTCTAAATATTGCATCCTCTCCTTCTTTTTAGCCATGTGTGGTGGCTCCCTGTCAGGGTCAAGAGGAAGGTTTAACAGCCCCAACTACCCAGACGACTACCCCAACAATGCAGACTGTTTGTGGTACATCCAGACACATGGAGGAAATCAAGTTATTAAACTGTATTTCCCCTTCATCAGGTATAAGCAGGCTTACATTCACACACTGATAACTTAAAGGGAAACAGTATGACGAATCACCTGATTCATCTCCTTTTATTGACAGAAGGCAAAGCTGCCTCCAGCCACTTATATTCATTTTGATCAACTCAATTAATTCAATAACACAGTCAGACACATCATATATGCAACGTGTGACAGATGTATCTTTAACAGTAACAAACACGGTAAATAAGTGAGGAAGCCTGACCATCCCTCTCCACCCTCCCTGTCTTTGCTCTCAGTCTTGAAAAAAGCACCAACTGCAACGACGATGCCATCTCTGTCTACGACGGCTCCTCAACTCAAGGCCGACTACTGGGGAAGCTGTGTGGCGAACAGTCCTCTTCCTTCCACTTCACTGGAGCAAATATGACCGTGAAGTTCCAAAGTGATAGGTTCTCAAACTACCAAGGCTTCCGGGCTGAATACCAGTTAGTGGGTAAGTCACTGCAGTTGAGAGGAACACGCCAGCCCATCACCTAACTATCCTTGTCTTGGATCTCCATAGTGTATTGTATTTTCTGCACTTTAATGTGGCAGACAGGGAATTTATGAATACTTTCTACTTCTACATCATCACACTATAGTGAATACTGTAAACAGATATAAACAGCTACAAGTGGTTTACTCTTGAGAAAAAAGCATGTTTTGGAAGCAACATCAAATGGTTGATTAATTCTGTTCTTGTTTAGAGACTACTGCTGGGCCTATGGAGAATACCACTGACAAAGGTAGGTTAACCTGCTTAACAGAGAAGGAATGAAAACAATTTAAGTTAATAGGCCCATACTGTACTATACTAGTTTATACAGTACTGTTAGTGTATATTAATACATCTGTTAAGAACGTATAAATACGATAATGTATGAAACTTAATTTGATAAGTGTGAAGACCTCTCAAACATTATTTCTGATATAACTTGACACAGTGTTTACAGATAATATTTCCAATCAGGACACACAATGCATTAGCATCAAATGCTTGCCTTTATTCAAGGTATTCAGGAACGTTGATTTATAATCATTGATCTTATACATCCAAAAGACAGAAAATAATCGACTTTCGTGAGGCAATCATAACAAAGATGTCCGTCTTGACAGTTGCACTGTTTAGCTACCTAGGACACTTCATATATGCTCTCAAACGTGCAGGTTTAGAAATAATTGTGTTGACTGATGGTGACAGAGTGTCAGAAATATTAATCTATCAAGCATTGCACAGTCAGTCGGTGTCAGTCGGTGAACAAGTTAAGAAAGCTTTATTGCTTGCGGCCACAAGGAGACAAAAACATCACACATGGTGCTACAAGTTTGTCTGCTAGCATGCTGTGTTGCTAGCTATTTAAACACAGGCGCTCTTGACTGTTATTGGCTAAGACAAAGCATCTTTTGTTCCATGGCTCTTCTTCATTGGCTCCTCTCCATAGACCTGGCGCGCATGTGTGCGTGCGTGTTTGAGTGTGTGCATGTGTGCTCTTTGACCCCTGTAATCCTCCCCCACTTCTTTTATGGCCTCTCCAGAAAGATAGTGGTCAAGCCCAGGTCCCCTTGTTTATGTAAGCCTAGTGTTACCCAGAGTTCAGATTTGGGGTTAGGCCTCTCTTTGCACACAAGGAATATTGTAACACAGAATCATTCTTATACAGGATAAATATGTTACAACTTCAATTTTTTCCACATATCCTTCCTGTTTATCCTGAATAAAATGTGTTTTTCCCACACAGAGGTAATAACTTGTTTTAAATATTGCATCCTCTCCTTCTTTTTAGCCCTGTGTGGTGGCTCCCTGTCAGGGTCAAGAGGAGGGTTTAACAGCCCTCACTACCCAGACCACTACCCTGACAATGTAGAATGTGTGTGGTACATCCAGACACCTGGAGGAAATCAAGTTATTAAACTGGATTTCCCCTTCATCAGGTATAAGCAGGATTCCATTCACACACTGATAATTTCCCTAAAGGGAAACAATCTGACGAATCACCGGATTCATCTCCTTTTATTGACAGAAGGCAAAGCTGCCTCAACCCACTTATATTCATCTTTCAGATGAAAATGATTAACTCGATTAATTAAATAATACAGTCAGACACATCATATATACAACACGTGACAGATGTATCTCTAACAGTAACAAACACGGTAGATAAATGAGGAAGCCTGACCATCCCTCTCCACCCTCCCTGTGTCTGGTCTCAGTCTGGAAGATGATTCCAACTGCAACTACGATGCCATCTCTGTCTACGACGGCTCCTCGACCAGAGGCCGACTGATGGGGAAACTGTGTGGCAGACAGTCCTTCTCCTTCCACTCCACTGGAGCAAATATGACCGTGAGGTTCCAAAGTGATGGATCTGATAACTATTCAGGCTTTCAGGCTGAATACCAGTTAGTGGGTAAGTCACTGCAGTTGAGAGGAACAGGCCAGCCCATCACCTAACTATCCATGTCTTGGATCTCCATGGTGTTTTGTATTTTCTGCACTTTGATATGGCAGACAGGGAATTTATGAATACTTTCTTCAACTACATCATCACACTATAGTGAATACTGTAAACAGATATAAACAGCTACAAGTGGTTTACTCTTGAGAAAAAAAACATTTTTTAGAAGCAACATCAAATGGTTGATTAATTCTGTTCTTGTTTAGAGACTACTGCTGGGCCTATGGAGAATACCACTGACAAAGGTAGGTTAACCTGCTTAACAGAGAAGGAATGAAAACCATTTAAGTTAATAGGCCCGTACTGTACTATACTAGTATATACTGTACTGTTAGTGTATATTCATGAATCTGTTAAGAACGTATGAATACTGTAGGGGGTTAAATATGGTTGAAACAACCAAAACGAATTCCCCTATGGTTTAAAGGAAGATGGGAAACTGAACAGTGTATTAGCATGAACCAAATAATGCCAATACAAATATAAATTATAGTTATTTGACTCTATGGGTTAAATCAGAGCAAGAATGTTCAAAGTACGGTCAAATGGAATACGCATTTAATAATATTGCAAATGAATGAAATCAATTACAAGGCAAACATGTTACAAATGAAGGCTTTAAATCTTACCTACTCTACCATGATCATTGTAAATAAGAGAGAAAGCAAGAGTGAGCAAAGAGTAGGACAGTAGGACAAGGCAGAACTGAGAAGAAGGTCTCAGGAGATGAAGAATCCAAAGAACAATGCATTACAATTCCCTTTATACACAAGAACAACCAATCAGACTACATCTTGAATGGAGTGTGAGGGCCATCAAGTTGAGACCGTCCAGAAACTCCAGACTTTAGCATATGAGAGGTGGGGGCAGGTTTGACACCCAGCCTTACAATACGATAATGTATGAAACTTAATTTGATAAGTGTGAAGACCTCTCAAACATTATTTCTGATATAACTTGACACAGTGTTTACAGATAATATTTCCAATCAGGACACACAATACATTGTCATCAAATGCTTGCCTTTATTCAAGGTATTCAGCAACGTTGAATTATAATAATTCATCTTTTACATCCAAAAGACAGAAATAATCGACTGTCGTGAGGCAATCCTAACAAAGATGTCTGTCTTGAGAGTTGCACTGTTTAGCTACCTAGGACACTTGATATATCCTCTCAAAGTTGCAGGTTTAGAAATAATTGTGTTGACTGATGGTGACAGAGGTAATAACTTGTTTTAAATATTGCATCCCCTCCTTCTTTTTAGCCCCGTGTGGTGGCTCCCTGTCAGGATCAAGAGGAAGGTTTAACAGCCCCAACTACCCAGACCACTTCCCCAAGAATGTAGAATGTGTGTGGTACATCCAGACACCTGGAGGAAATCAAGTTATTAAACTGGATTTCCCCTTCATCAGGTATAAGCAGGCTTCCATTCACACACTGATAACTTCCCGAAAGGGAAACAATATGACGAATCACCTGATTCATCTCCTTTTTTTGACAGAAGGCAAAGCTGCCTCCACCCACTTATATTAATCTTTCAGATGAAAATGATTAACTCAATTAATTCAATAGTACAGTCAGACTCATCATATATGCAACATGTGACAGATGTATCTCTAACAGTTAACAAACACGGTAGATAAGTGAGGAAGCCTGACCATCCCTCTCCATCCTCCCTGTCTCTGCTCTCAGACTGGATGTTGACTCCCACTGCCAGTTCGATGCCATCTCTGTCTACGACGGCTCCTCGACTAGAGGCCGCCTGCTGGGGAAGCTGTGTGGCGAACAGTCCTCTTCCTTTCACTCTACTGGAGCATATATGACCGTGAGGTTCCAAAGTGATGGATCTCTAATCTTCCCAGGTTTTCGGGCTGAATACCAGTTAGTGGGTAAGTCACTGCAGTTGAGAGGAACACGCCAGCCCATAACCTAACTATCCATGTTTTGGATCTCCATGGTGTATTGTATTTTCTGCACTTTGATATGGCAGACAGGGAATTTATGAATTTCTTTCTCCTTCTACATCTTCACACTATAGTGAATACTGTAAACAGATAGAAAGAGCGACAGGCGGTTTTACTCATGAGAAAACAGAATGTTTGGGAAGCAACATTAAATGGTTGATTAAATCTTTTCATGTTTTCATGTAGCTGAAGGATCCTGTAGATACAACTGTGGCCAGCAGGTGGGGAACTGTTCATGCTCCCACCTCTGTGAATACAACGGCAACTGTTGCCAGGACTATCAAAGTAAGAAGCACGAATACCCAGGTGTTCACCCCTTTGCCTCATTCATTGGTAAAGCTTTGATCTTTCTGATGCCTCCAATGTTGAAATGGTCATCTGTTTCTTTTTCGTGTCTGTTTAGACCACTGCTCAGGTGTGACCCCGCAACCTGAAACAAGCCCTGATATGGAGACTACTGCTGGGCCTATGGACAGTATCACTGACAGAGGTAGGTTAACCTAGTCCGTGGCATCACACCAATTGTTTACCTTTCTTAAAATACTGTGAGACCTCAACAGCAGAACTCACAACAGCAGATCTCACAACAGCAGATCTCACAACAGCAGAACTCACAACAGCAGAACTCACAACAACATATTTTTTGTAAATTAAAATAACATCAAATTGATGAGAAATACAGTGTAGACATTGTTAAGGTTATTGGGTGTGCGCTTTGCCTTCGGCAAGAAGCGCCAACCTTTGTTATCTCACATATATATTATTATTATTGGGTGTGCCACGTCGTGGCGCATCCTTTGTTATCTCACATATATATTATTATTATTATAATTTTTGCCCCCCTAAGGCTCGGTCAATATTTGGACTACATAGAAAACGACAGTGTCAAAAGTTTCGTCTTGGTCTCGATTGCGTTGGCATTACTTTTGTTTACGTTCCATTGCACAGTTTAGGAGGATACAACGTTTTTGTGGCATAAAGTTGATTTTGTCGGCAAATGGTAGACTACTCAGTTATAATAGCCTACGTCACAGCGTCGGCACATGTTAGCAACGACGCATTAGATAAGACGTGCATAGAAGACTGTTGCACAGCAGCAAGGATGGTATCGTGCCTCCCCCCTAGCATCCGTCAATATTTTGATTACTTAGAAAACGTCATGTCAAAAGTTGGTAGCCATTGAGTTGCTTGTCTTTTTATTTACCTGGCTAACTTGCTAGCCACAGTCACTGACGCTACTAACGTCACGAAACACGCGTGACTACCTCTAGCAGAACATTAGTTTAGCAGCTTGTTAACTTCTGGGAGATAGCTAGGCTATAGCTTTAACGCTACTGCAAGGCAGCTGCAGAAATGCCACAAGCAAAGAGGCCAGGGTGATAACTATTTACTCATTATAAGCTGATACAATATACAATATAAGCTGATATTATTGAGGAACTACATCTACTTTCGGAAACGGTAGTCTACTATTTCACTGAAGCATTAGCATCATGACATTAGCCTATGTTGCCCGGGCAACACATGAGCCTACTACAGCGGTCTATGATGCATGTTTTCAATCGTTAAAATAAACATTCCTCACAAATACATTTTCGTTGTACGATTTATTATGACATTAGATTACAAGTAAACGATTTGTTGGTGAAATTATCATTACCTATGGTTTCAAACCAGTACTGCAACGCTGGAGCCTACGCAAGACACTGTGTAGCTAACAAAAACATCCACAGCTGTTTACAAAGTCAAACGGCGACAGAACATGTTCGGCAGTCCCTTACATCTAAAGTATTTCAATAGGTGAAACTATCTGACTACTAACCCGAACTTCATTGCCAAAGCCTAAACTTGTCAATCTGTTCATGAAAAACATATTTAATTTCAGCCTAAACCGTACAACGGAATGTTACATCGAATTCAACTAACGCAAGAACTACAAGTACAGTACCAAGACGAACACTGTAGTATACAATTTACCGGGGCAGCTTCTCCACAAAGGGCTATATCACATTTTGCGTTGTTACTGACAATGATCGCTATGAGCTTTTTATGCATGAGCTATTTTCCACTGAATAAATGTCAAGCTTCTTTACGTTTTTGGGGGCATATTTTCTTTATCAGACACACTGTTTGAATCGCGATTCCATCTGAAATATTGCCAGTGATAACATTGTTACAGTAGCTTCTTTCCAAGGGTGTTCTTAATGAATTATGCAATAGCCTATGAGTAGGCTAAATGCTTGAAAATTACACTAGAAGGGAAAAACTTAAGGGGACGGACCCACCTGCAACCGACGCAAGCGAGCACACCCTCACAATTTACCCAGAAATTGTATGCTCTCTAGTTGTTTCTTATTTCTTCTGAAACTCTTCTGTTCCTGTTCTGAAAAATGAAGGCTATTTAACGTGAGAAATTCCCAAGAAACTGACGATCTTGTACGACGCTGTGTACTACTCCCTTCAGAGAACAGCACAAACTGGCACTAGCCAGAATAGAAAGAGGAATGGGAGGCCCCAGTGCACCACTGAGCAAGAGGACAAGTACATTAGAGTACATTAGAGTTTCTATAGTTTGAGAAACAGAAGCCTCACAGGTCCTCAACTGGCAACGTCATTAAATAGTACCTGCAAAACGCCAGTGTCAACGTCTACAGTGAAGACTGTGGGATGCTGGCCTTTCTCAGACTGGCAATAAGACAAAAAAGATTAAGATGGGCAGAATAACATAGACACTGGAAATTACTTGTTAACTGGTGTTAACTTGTTTTAAATATAGCATCCTCTCCTTCTTTTTAGCCTATGCCCCGTGTGGTGGCTCCCTGTCAGGGTCAAGAGGAAGGTTTAACAGCCCCAACTACCCAGACGAGTACCCCAACAATGCAAACTGTGTGTGGTACATCCAGACACCTGGAGGAAATCAAGTTATTAAACTGGATTTCCCCTTCATCAGGTATAAGCAGGCTTCCATTCACACACTGATAATTTCCCTAAAGGAAAACAATCTGACGAATCACCTGATTCATCTCCTTTTATTGACAGAAGGCAAAGCTGCCTCCACCCACTTATATTCATCTTTCAGATGATAATGATTAACTCAATTAATTCAATAATACAGTCAGACACATCATATATGCAACGCGTGACAGATGTATCTCTAACAGTTAACAAACACGGTAGATAAGTGAGGAAACCTGACCATCCCTCTCCACCCTCCCTGTCTCTGCTCTCAGTCTTGAAAAAAGCACCAACTGCAACGACGATGCCATCTCTGTCTACGACGGCTCCTCAACTGAAGGCCGACTGCTGGGGAAGCTGTGTGGCGAACAGTCCTCTTCCTTCCACTTCACTGGAGCAAATATGACTGTGAAGTTCCAAAGTGATAAATCTAATACCTACCCAGGCTTTCGGGCTGAATACCAGTTAGTGGGTAAGTCACTGCAGTTGAGAGGAACACACCAGCCCATCACCTAACTATCCATATCTTGGATCTCCATGGTGTATTGTATTTTCTGCACTTTAATATGGCAGACAGGGAATGTATGAATACTTTCTCCATCTACATCATCACACTATAGTGAATACTGTAAACAGATATAAACAGCTACAAGTGGTTTACTCTTGAGAAAAAAAGCATATTTTGGAAGCAACATCAAATGGTTGATTAATTCTGTTCTTGTTTAGAGACTACTGCTGGGCCTATGGAGAATACCACTGACAAAGGTAGGTTAACCTGCTTAACAGAGATGGAATGAAAACCATTTAAGTTAATAGGCCCATACTGTACTATACTAGTATATACTTTACTGTTAGTGTATATTAATGAATCTGTTAAAAACAACTAAATACGATAAATTATGAAAGTTAATTTTTATAAGTGTGAAGACCTCTCAAACATTATTTCTGATATAACTTGACACAGTGTTTACATATAATATTTCCAATCAGGAGTCAGGACACACAGTGCATTGTCATCAAATGCTTGCCTTTATTCAAGGTATTCAGGAATGTTGATTTATAATCATTTATCTTATACATCCAAAAGACAGAAATAATCGACTGTCGTGAGGCAATCCTAACAAAGATGTCCGTCTTTACAGTTTCACTGTTTAGCTACCTAGGACACTTCATATATGCTCTCAAAGGTGCATGTTTAGAAATAATTTTCTTGACTGATGGTGACAGAGGTAATAACTTGTTTTATATATTGCATCCTATCCTTCTTTTTAGCCCTGTGTGGTGGCTCCCTGTCAGGGTCAAGAGGAAGGTTTAACAGCCCTCACTACCCAAACGACTACCCCAACAATGTAGAATGTGTGTGGTACATCCAGACACCTGGAGGAAATCAAGTTATTAAACTGGATTTCCCCTTCATCAGGTATAACCAGGATTCCATTCACACACTGATAATTTCCCTAAAGGAAAACAATCTGATGGATCACCTGATTCATCTCCTTTTATTGACAGAAGGCAAAGCTGCCTCCACCCACTTATATTAATCTTTCAGATGAAAATAATTAACTTGATTCATTAAATAATACAGTCAGACACATCATATATGCAACGCGTGACAGATGTATCTCTAACAGTTAACAAACACGGTAGATAAGTGAGGAAACCTGACCATCCCTCTCCACCCTCCCTGTCTTTGCTCTCAGTCTTGAAAAAAGCACCAACTGCAACGACGATGCCATCTCTGTCTACGACGGCTCCTCAACTGAAGGCCGACTGCTGGGGAAGCTGTGTGGCGAACAGTCCTCTTCCTTCCACTTCACTGGAGCAAATATGACTGTGAAGTTCCAAAGTGATCAATCTAATACCTACCCAGGCTTTCGGGCTGAATACCAGTTAGTAGGTAAGTCACTGCAGTTGAGAGGAACACACCAGCCCATCACCTAACTATCCATATCTTGGATCTCCATGGTGTATTGTATTTTCTGCACTTTAATATGGCAGACAGGGAATGTATGAATACTTTCTCCATCTACATCATCACACTATAGTGAATACTGTAAACAGATATAAACAGCTACAAGTGGTTTACTCTTGAGAAAAAAAGCATATTTTGGAAGCAACATCAAATGGTTGATTAATTCTGTTCTTGTTTAGAGACTACTGCTGGGCCTATGGAGAATACCACTGACAAAGGTAGGTTAACCTGCTTAACAGAGATGGAATGAAAACCATTTAAGTTAATAGGCCCATACTGTACTATACTAGTATATACTTTACTGTTAGTGTATATTAATGAATCTGTTAAAAACAACTAAATACGATAAATTATGAAAGTTAATTTTTATAAGTGTGAAGACCTCTCAAACATTATTTCTGATATAACTTGACACAGTGTTTACATATAATATTTCCAATCAGGAGTCAGGACACACAGTGCATTGTCATCAAATGCTTGCCTTTATTCAAGGTATTCAGGAATGTTGATTTATAATCATTTATCTTATACATCCAAAAGACAGAAATAATCGACTGTCGTGAGGCAATCCTAACAAAGATGTCCGTCTTTACAGTTTCACTGTTTAGCTACCTAGGACACTTCATATATGCTCTCAAAGGTGCATGTTTAGAAATAATTTTCTTGACTGATGGTGACAGAGGTAATAACTTGTTTTATATATTGCATCCTATCCTTCTTTTTAGCCCTGTGTGGTGGCTCCCTGTCAGGGTCAAGAGGAAGGTTTAACAGCCCTCACTACCCAAACGACTACCCCAACAATGTAGAATGTGTGTGGTACATCCAGACACCTGGAGGAAATCAAGTTATTAAACTGGATTTCCCCTTCATCAGGTATAACCAGGATTCCATTCACACACTGATAATTTCCCTAAAGGAAAACAATCTGATGGATCACCTGATTCATCTCCTTTTATTGACAGAAGGCAAAGCTGCCTCCACCCACTTATATTCATCTTTCAGATGAAAATAATTAACTTGATTCATTAAATAATACAATCAGACACATCATATATGTACTGTGTGACAGATTTATCTCTAACAGTTAACAAACACGGTAGATAAGTGAGGAAGCCTGACCATCCCTCTCCACCCTCCCTGTCTCTGCTTTCAGTCTGGAAGTTGACTCCCACTGCATCTACGATGCCGTCTCTGTCTACGACGGCTCCTCAACTGAAGGCCGACTGCTGGGGAAGCTGTGTGGCGAACAGTCCTCTTCCTTTCACTCTACTGGAGCAAATATGACCGTGAGGTTTGAAAGTGATGGATCTAATAACTACCCAGGCTTTCGGGCTGAATACCAGTTAGTGGGTAAGTCACTGCAGTTGAGAGGAACACACCAGCCCATCACCCACTATCTATGTCTTGGATCTCCATGGTGTATTGTATTTTCTGCACTTTGATAAGGCAGACAGGGAATTTATGAATGTCTTTCTCCTTCTACATCTTCACACTATAGTGAATACTGTAAACTGATAGAAAACAGCAACAGGCGGTTTTACTCAGGAGAAACAGAATGTTTGAGAAGCAACATTAAATGGTTGATTAAATCTGTTCATGTTTTCATGTAGCTGAAGGATCCTGTAGATACAACTGTGGCCAGCAGGTGGGGAACTGTTCATGCTCCCACCTCTGTGAATACAACGGCAACTGTTGCCAGGACTATCAAAGTAAGAACCACGAATACCCAGGCGTTTACACCTTTGCCTCATTCACTGGTAAAGCTTTGATCTTTCTGATGCCTCCAATGTTTAAATGGTCTTCCGTTCCTTTTTCGTGTCTGTTTAGACCACTGTTCAGGTGTGACCCCGCAACCTGAAACAAGCCCTGATATGGAGACTACTGCTGGGCCTATGGACAGTATCACTGACAGAGGTAGGTTAACCTAGTCCGCGGAATCACACCAATTGTTTACCTTTCTTAGAATACTGTGAGACCACGGGGGTATTCCAGGTAGCCGGTTTTGTGAAAACTCTGAGTTGTTTAACCCTGAAAACAGGCAAACTCCTAGGTTTCCGTTCCAGAAAGAGAGGTAACGAAACCTTTTGGTAAGTAGCCATGGTAACTTACGCTGTGAAACTAACCTGGTCGCGAGCAGGTTAGTTCCATGCCAAACTCTGAGTTTTACCTATCCCCTCCCACTTTCTGAGTTTGATAGCGTTGGAAGACATGGGATATCGTTTCCTGGTTCAGCCGAGCGATCTCGAACAAAATTAAATTCGCTTAGTTATACGCCAGGAGACGATTTTAAGACTGCGATTTGATGTGCTTTAATTCCCTGATGAATACCTAAGTTAACGTTACCGTTTCCCGTCACGATCTGTAATTTATTTGAGCAACATTCTCAGCCCTTGGGTCTTCATCGCTAGTGTTATACGCCGTGGACGTGCACACAGAATTGACCAAAAGCTTTTTGGCACTGAAATAAAGAAAAATCATTTAAATTGTAGGATTTGGTCTTCTTCATTGCCTACAAATAGAAATCTAACAATGAGTAGCCTTCGTTTGAAGGAAGATGGGAAACATATTAACATTAACCAAATAATGCCAATAGCCTACCAATTGCAGTTATTTGAATCTTTGGGTTAAATCAAAGCAAGAATGGTCAAATTAAGGTGAAATAATATAATCATGTAATCATATTGCAAATGAATGAAATCAATGAAAGTTAACTAGGCCTACTCTACCATGACTAGGCCTATTGTAAACCAGAGATACAAAGCCAGAGCTGAGGAGAAGGTCTCAGGAGATCAATCATCCACAGAAAAATGCTTCACAATTCCTTTTAATACCCAAGAACAACTACAATCACACCACAATCTTGACCCTTTCTTATCAACGTGACTATGGTACAGTAAGTTACACAATGAGATGTGAGAGCCATCAAGTTGAGAATCCATCCAGTAACTCCATAGTTTACCATATGAGAGGTGGGGGCAGGTTGATAGCCTTACAAGGTCAGCCTTTATTCTTCTGCCCTAAGTACACCATCTCTTGGTCAAAATAGAAATTCAGCAAATTCAACAATTAATATTCATATAGGTTATTGTTCCTACAATTATTTTATTATCACCTGTGACCATGCATCCTCCCAAAACTGGAGTTCCAGTCAATCTTTTTCGAGATTAGTCTTTATTCGTCTACCCTAAGTAGGCCTACACCATCTCTTGGTCAGTTTTTGGCACTTTCTTCATGAGGTACAGTTTGTACAACTCATTTATTTGTAACTATATAGGAATACATGAGATTACATTAGCTACATTTCACAGTTCCACATGCAAAATACACCTGCCATTAAATGAACATCTCACTGTAGCATCCATGCTCTGTTCAACAGGATTAGAATGTGCAAATCGTTTTTATACGATGTAAATAATAGTAAGCTACATGGGGAGAGAACTACCAGCTACCACATAATTCTCTGCATCCATTTCTACGGCAGAAGTCAATGTTTTTTCGTCATCATCATCTTTTGATGAAAAGCATTCTGTTGGGGGAAACTGCTTGAAATAGGCACCAATTGATATTGAATTAGTATCATGTCGAATATGATTAAAACCAAGGTGACGTCGAGGCTACAATCACAAGCGTATAGCCTAAGCAAACTATGCATTACCTGCGTAGTATGTTTTTATATTTAATAAAACATTGAACCTGCTATTTTATTAAGGCCACCACTTTTTCTCCTGTAACATTAACGGACAGTTGGGTTAAATGTTCAATGTATGGACTGGCTATTATATTCAAATGTATGCTCGGCAGCAATTGTCTCCCACGCCACTTGCATACGCTGCTACAGCCGTGTTGCTTTTTTCCGGAAAATGTACTCGACCATAAACACGAAATGAAACTTGAATCTGAAGTTTGGTGACGTAGGACAACGTTTTTTGTCGCCGGGTGGCATGGTGGATCCTAGTATCGGAGCTCCATTGATGTTGGCTTTCAATAGTTCTCATGCCCGCGCTTAACTCTGAGTTGACGTACTCGAGTTGAGTTAACTAATTCATATCAGCTTTTCTGGAACCGAATTCTCAGAGTTTCTCATGTTAGAGTAACTCAACTCAGAGTTCAGGGTTAATCTCAGAGTTTGTTAAACCCGCTACCTGGAATACCCCCCACAACAGCAGATCTCACAACAGCAGAATTCACAACAACATATTTTTTGTAAATTAAAATAACATCAAATTGATCAGAAATACAGTAGACATTGTTAAGGTTACTGTTTCTTATTTCTTCTGAAAGTCTTCTGTTCCTGTTCTGAAAAATGAAGGCTATTTAACGTGAGAAAATCCCAAGAAACTGATGATCTCGTACAACGCTGTGTACTACTCCCTTCAGAGAATAGAGTGAACTGGCTTTAGCCAGAATAGAAAGAGGAATGGGAGTCCCCAGTGCACAACTGAGCAAGAGGACAAGTACATTAGAGTTTCTAGTTTGAGAAACATAAGCCTCACAGGTCCTCAACTGGCAACGTCATTAAATAGTACCTGCAAAAACGCCAGTGTCAACGTCTACAGTGAAGACTGGGATGCTGGCCTTCTAGGCAGACTTGCAAAGAAAAAGGCATATCTCAGACCGGCAATTAAACAAATAAGATTAAGATGGGCAGAATATCATAGACACTGGACAATAACTTGTAAACTGATAATAACTTGTTTTAAATATTGCATCCTGTCCTTTTTAGCCCCGTGTGGTGGCTTACTATCAGGGTCAAGAGGAAGGTTTAACAGCCCCAACTACCCAGACGACTACCCCAACAATGCAGACTGTGTGTGGTACATCCAGACACCTGGAGGAAATCAAGTTATTAAACTGGATTTCCCCTTCATCAGGTATAAGCAGGCTTCCATTCACACACTGATAATTTACTTAAAGGGAAACAATATGACGAATCACCTGATTCATCTCCTTTTATTGACAGAAGGCAAAGCTGCCTCCACCCACTTATATTAATCTTTCAGATGAAAATGATTAACTCAATTAATTCAATAATACAGTCAAGACACATCATATATGCAACGCATGACATATGTATCTCTAACAGTTAACAAACACGGTAGATAAGTGAGGAAACCTGACCATCCCTCTCCTACCTCCCTGTCTCTGCTCTCAGTTTTGAAAAAAGCACCAACTGCAACTACGATGCCATCTCTGTCTACGACGGCTCCTCAACTGAAGGCCGACTGCTGGGGAAGCTGTGTGGCGAACAGTCCTCTTCCTTCCACTTCACTGGAGCAAATATGACCGTGAGGTTCGAAAGTGATCAATCTAATACCTACCCAGGCTTTCGGGCTGAATACCAGTTAGTGGGTAAGTCACTGCAGTTGAGAGGAACACACCAGCCCATCACCTAACTATCCATGTCTTGGATCTCCATGGTGTTTTGTATTTTCTGCACTTTGATATGGCAGACAGGGAATTTATGAATACTTTCTCCTTCTACATCATCACACTATAGTGAATACTGTAAACAGATAGAAACAGCGACAGGCGGTTTTACTCATGAGAAAAAAGAATGTTTGGGAAGCAACATTAAATGGTTGATTAAATCTTTTCATGTTTTCATGTAACTGAAGGATCCTGTAGATACAACTGTGGCCAGCAGGTGGGGAACTGTTCATGCTCCCACCTCTGTGAATACAACGGCAACTGTTGCCAGGACTATCAAAGTAAGAACCTCGAATACCCAGGCGTTTACACCTTTGCCTCATTCACTGGTAAAGCTTTGACCTTTCTGATGCCTCCCATGTTGAAATGGTCATCAGTCCCATTTTCATGTCTGTTTAGACCACTGTTCAGGTGTGACCCCACAACCTGAAACAAGCCCTGATATGGAGACTACTGCTGGGCCTATGGACAGTATCACTGACAGAGGTAGGTTAACATAGTCCGTGGCATCACACCAATTGTTTACCTTTCTTAGAATACTGTGAGACCACAACAGCAGATCTCACAACAGCAGATCTCACAACAGCAGAACTCACAACAGCAGAACTCACGACAGCAGAACTCACAACAGCAGAATTCACAACAACATATTTTTTGTGCACTAAAATAACATCAAATTGATGAGAAATACAGTGTAGACATTGTTAAGGTTATTGTTTCTTATTTCTTCTGAACCTCTTCTGTTCCTGTTCTGAAAAATTAAGGTTTTTTAACCTGAGAAATTCCCAAGAAACTGACGATCTTGTACAATGCTGTGTACTACTCCCTTCAGAGAACAGCACAAACTGTCTCTAGCCAGAATAGAAAGAGGAATGGAAGGCCCCAGTGTCAGAGATATTAATCTATCAAGCATTGCACAGTCAGTCGGTGAACAAGTTAAGAATGCTTTATTGCTTGCGGCCACAAGGAGACAAAAACAATCACACGCAATTGTGCTAGAAGTTTGTCTGACTAGCAACCGTTGTTGCTAGTCATTTTAAACACCAGCGCTCAGGACTGTAATTGGCTAATACAAAGTATTTAAATGTTCCATGGCTCTTCTTCATTGGCTCCTCTGCATAGACCTTGCGCGCGTGTGTGCGTGCGTGTTTGAGTGTGTGCATGTGTGCTCTTTGACCCCTGTAAGCCTCCCCCACTTTCCTTTATGGCCTCTCCAGAAAGATAGTGGTCAAGACCAGGTCCCCTTGTTTATGTAAGCCTAGTGTTACCCAGAGTTCAGATTTGGGGTTAGGCCTATCTTTGCACACAAGGAATACTGTAACACAGAATCATTCTTATACAGGATAAATATGTTACATCTTCAATTTCTCCCACACCCAGTGCACAACTGAGCAAGAGGACAACAGTTTATTAGAGTACATTAGAGTTTCTAGTTTGAAAACAGAAACCTCACAGTTCCTCAACTGGCATCGTCATTAAATAGTAGCTGCAAAACACCAATGTCAACATCTACAGTGAAGACTGTGGGATGCTGGCCTTCTAGGCAGACTTGCAAAGAAAAAGGCATTTCTCAGACTGCAATTGGACAAAAAAGATTAAGATGGGCAGAATAACATAGACACTGGACAATAACTTGTTAACTGGTAATAATTTGTTTTGAATATTGCATCCTGTCCTTCTTTTTAGCCCTGTGTGGTGGCTCCCTGTCAGGGTCAATAGGAAGGTTTAACAGCCCCAACTACCCAGACGACTACCCCAACAATGCAGACTGTGTGTGGTACATCCAGACATCTGGAGGAAATCAAGTTATTAAACTGGATTTCCCCTTCATCAGGTATAAGCAGGCTTCCATTCACACACTGATAATTTACTTAAAGGGAAACAGTATGACGAATCACCTGATTCATCTCCTTTTATTGACAGAAGGCAAAGCTGCCTCCACCCACTTATATTATTTTTCCAGATGAAAATGATGAACTCAATTCATTAAATAATACAGTCAGACACATCATATATGCAACGCGTGACAGATGTATCTGGATAAGAGCGTCTGCTAAATGACTAAATGACTAAATGTATCTCTAACAGTTAACAAACACGGTAGATAAGTGAGGAAGCCTGACCATCCCTCTCCATCCTTCCTGTCTCTGCTCTCAGTCTTGAAAAAATCACCAACTGCAACTACGATGCCATCTCTGTCTACGACGGGTCCTCAACTCAAGGCCGCCTGCTGGGGAAGCTCTGTGGCAAACAGTCCTCTTCCTTCCAATTCACTGGAGCATATATGACCGTGAGGTTCCAAAGTGATGGATCTGATAACTATTCAGGCTTTCGGGCTGAATACCAGTTAGTGGGTAAGTCACTGCGGTTGAGAGGAAAACACCAGCCCATCACCTAACTATCCATATCTTGGATCTCCATGGTGTATTGTATTTTCTGCACTTTAATATGGCAGACAGGGAATTTATGAATACTTTCTCCATCTACATCATCACACTATAGAGAATACTGTAAACAGATATAAACAGCTACAAGTGGTTTACTCTTGAGAAAAAAAGCATGTTTTGGAAGCAACATCAAATGGTTGATTAATTCTGTTCTTGTTCAGAGACTACTGCTGGGCCTATGGAGAATACCACTGACAAAGGTAGGTTAACCTGCTAAACAGAGAAGGAATGAAAACCATTTAAGTTAATAGGCCCATACTGTACTATACTAGTATATACAGTACTGTTAGTGTATATTCATGAATCTGTTAAAAACTGCTAAATACGATAAATTATTCAACTTAATTTGATAAGTGTGAAGACCTCGAACATTATTTCTGATATAACTTGACATATTGTTTACAGATAATATTTCCAATCAGCACACACAGTGCATTGTCATCAAATGCTTGCCTTTATTCAAGGTATTCAGGAACGTTGATTTATAATCATTCATCTTATACATCCAAAAGACAGAAATAATCGACTGTCGAGAGGCAATCCTAACAAAGATGTCCGTCTTGACAGTTGCACCTAACAAAGATGTCCGTCTTGACAGTTGCACTGTTTAGCTACCTAGGACACTTGATGTATAATCTCAAAGGTGCAGGTTTAGAAATAATTGTGTTGACTGATGGTGACAGAGGTCATAACTTGTTTTAAATATTGCATCCTCTCCTTTTTAGCTCCGTGTGGTGGCTCCCTGTCAGGGTCAAAAGGAAGGTTTAACAGCCCTCACTACCCAGACGTCTACCCCAACAATGTAGAATGTGTGTGGTACATCCAGACATCTGGAGGAAATCAAGTTATTAAACTGGATTTCCCCTTCATCAGGTATAAGCAGGCTTCCATTCACACACTGATAATTTACTTAAAGGGAAACAATATGACGGATCACCTGATTCGTCTCCTTTTATTGACAGAAGGCAAAGCTGCCTCCACCCAATGATGAATCCATTAAATAATACAGTCAGACACATCATATACAGTCGTATGCAAAAGTTTAGGCACCCCTCTGAGGCTGCATGATAATTTCCTGTCTTCACCAAAAAAGATCAATATAATATTGTAATATTACTTTTCTAGTTAACACTGAGTGCTGGGGTGTTTTCCAGACAAAGATATTTGGTGTAGCAGTATTTAGTTGTGTGAAATTAAATCAAATGTGAAAAAAAGGCTGTGCAAAAGTTTGGGCACCCTTATCATTTATTTGATTTGAATACCTCTGCCTACTAAATGCTGATTAACTGCAACACATAGTTAGTCTGATTAACTCGTTAAGCCTTCAATTACATAAAAAGGTGCATTCAATCATTAGAAAGGGTATTTAAGTTAGCCAATTGCAAGTTTTGCTTCTCTTTGATTCTCCTCTGAACAGTGGCAAAATGGGGGCATCAAAACAGCTATCAAATGATCTAAAAACAAAGGTTGTTCAGCAGCATGGTTTAGGGGAAGGCTACAAAAAGTTATCCCGGAGGTTTCAGCTATCAGTTTCCACTGTGAGGAATGTCATTAGGAAATGGAAGGCAACAGGCACAGTTCTTGTTAAGGCCAGAAGTGGCAGGCCAGGAAAAATAACAAAGAGGCAAAGGCGAAGAATGGTCAGAATGGTCAAGGACAACCCTCAGATCACCTCCAAAGAGCTGCAAGGTCATCTTGCTGCAGATGGTGTCACTGTGCATTGCTCGACCATTCAGCGCACATTGCACAGAGAACAGCTGTATGGGAGAGTGATGCGGAAGAAGCCTTTTCTGCACACGCGCCACAAAAAGGCTCGCTTGAGGTTTGCCAAACTACATTTGAACAAGCCAGGCTCATTTTGGAACAAAGTACTGTGGACTGATGAGACAAAGATGGAGTTATTCGGTCACAACAAGAGGCGTTACGCATGGAGGCAAAAGAACACAGCATTCCTAGAAAAACACTTGCTGCCCACAGTAAAATTTGGTGGGGGGGTCCGTCATGCTGTGGGGCTGTGTGGCTAGTGCAGGAACTGGGAATCTAGTTAAAGTTGAAGGTCGTATGGATTCAACTCAGTACCAGCAAATTCTGGACAATAATGTTCAAGAATCTGTAACAAAGCTGAAGTTACGGCGCAGTTGGGTGTTCCAGCAGGACAACGACCCGAAACATTGCTCCAAATCCACTAAGGCATTTATGCAGAGGAACAACTACAATGTTTTGGAATGGCCATCCCAGTCCCCAGACTTGAATATAATTGAAAATCTATGGGGTGACTTGAAGCGGGCTGTCCACGCTAGGCACCCATCAAACCTTACTCAACTGGAGATGTATTGTAAGGAAGAATGGTCCAAATTACCTCAATCCAGAATCCAGACACTCATCAGAGGATATAAAAAGCGTCTAGAAGCTGTTATTTTTGCAAAAGGAGGCTCTACTAAATATTAATGTGATTTTTCTGTTGGGGTGCCCAAATTTATGCAAGTGTCTAATTCTCTTATGATGCGTATGGCATATTTTCTGTTTATCAAATAAACCTTATTTCACGGCTAAAATATCACTGTCCATGACGTATGTGTATATATATGACAAAGACGTTCCTCATCCAAACGCCCAACATTTTATAGATGAAAGTAATGGAGATTATCAGGGGTGCCCAAACTTTTGCATACGACTGTATGCAACACGTGACAGATGTATCTCTAACAGTTAACAAACTCGGTAGATAAGTGAGGAAGCCTGACCATCCCTCTCCATCCTCTCTGCTTTCAGTCAGGAAGGTGGAGTCATCTGCCAGTACGATGCCATCTCTGTCTACGACGGCTCTTCAACTCAAGGCCGACTGCTGGGGAAGCTGTGTGGCGAACAGTCCTCTTCCTTCCAATCCACTGGAGAAAATATGACCGTGAGGTTCCAAAGTGATGGATCTGTAAACTACCCAGGCTTTCGGGCTGAATACCAGTTTGTGGGTAAGTCACTGCAGTTCAGAGGAACACACCAGCCCATCACCTAACTATCCATGTCTTGGATCTCTATGGTGTATTGTATTTTCTGCACTTTAATATGGCAGACAGAGAATTTATGAATACCTTTTCCCTATACATCTTCACACTAAAGTGAATACTGTAAATACATAGAATCATATGAAACATTCAATGATTTGCAAAGATTCATTAATTGACAAATTAATTAATGCATGTGTATTTTATCCATGCGTCATGTAAAAGTACTTTATAAATTACAGTCCACATTTTTTGCCATTTTCAGACCTTGAGAAGGAAGGAGAAACTTCCTCAACCAGAGGTCAAGGATGAGGTGAAGGCCTGAGTAAACCTGTGAACCAGCTCCTCTAATCAGTAGCACATCTAACTTAGTAACATTTGATTCTTACACTGTAACCATTTATTTCTGAAAAATCAATAAAAGCATCCTCAAAAGACTGTTGAATTCAGGTAGGCTATTCTGTATGTTTGCGAACTCTACACCAGTTAAATGGCAAGGATACTGAGGTAACTAGAGTAGGCTATTGCTAAATTGTTAACTTGTTCGTTGCACAAGGATCCCTCTGAAAAGGACTAACTGCAAACATCAAAAGGAATTTCTGTTAGAAAACACTTGATTAGGAAATTAGTTATGATTTTTTTCACATGATTTGTCATCACGTAATTAATTAATTAATTAATTAATTAATACATTTTATTTATATAGCGCTTTTCAAGTCACTCAAAGTCGCTTTACAGAGTCCAGTGTTCATTCAGACACAGACACACTGGTGGTGGTAAGCTACAATTGTAGCCACAGCTGCCCTGGGGCAGACTGACGGAAGCGAGGCTGCCAATCAGCGCCATACGGCCCCTCCGACCACCACCAACATTCATTCAACCAGCATTCAATCACATTTATACATGATGCATGTCTTTATGATGGTGGGGGAAACCGGAGTACCCGGAGGAAACCCACGCAGACACGGGGAGAACATGTAAACTCCACACAGAAAGGACCTGGAGCGACCGGGGTTCGAACCAAGGACCTTCTTGCTGTGAGGCGACAGTGCTAACCACTGCGCCACCGTGCTACTCGAGGATAGGATACTAGGATAGAAAGTGATCGCCAAAACGCTTAAAACATTCACCAAGCAACTCTATGAATCTATACGACAACAAACTCATCATCAGACATCGTTTTTTATCTAAGCATGATAAAATGCGGTTGGTCCTAGAAACAGTTGCTATGTTCTCACTGTTGCCAGGAAACAAACATGACAGCATCCAACACAAAAAACGGTCTTGCTAAGGTAGGTTATTTCACCTTCAGCATATTTACACCTGTATTGATACAACACCTGACCACTCAGAATACAATACTCAGTAAATATCCAGAAAAGCATTGAGATCCAGGTACAGTGTAATGCACTGCCTTGATACTACGGCACGACTGAAGCAATTTAAGGTGATTAACGTCAGGCTAAATAACATGGCATCTAAGTTGTTTCTTGCCAATTCTGAACGGAAGACAAAAATTGTCTTTCCTCTCCTTTTACTGTGAGTTTGGATAAAAAGTTTTATAACGGTTGAAAACATATATTTTCAAAAAATACTTTCAAAAGGTTGAACAAATATAAAAACAAAATATTAAATAATGTTATTTAATATAATATATTAAATATTATTGCATCATTGATGAGTAGGGCCTACTTAATAAGACTCTACTATACTCTACAGTTAGGGTGACCAGAAGCATGACCCGGAAAAGGAGGACACTTGGGTCCAAAAAGGAGGTCAAAGGGTCAAAAAGGAGGACACTCCCAAAAAGTTGTTGATGCATGAAATTAATACAATAACAAGTCAACATTTGTATTTTAATACAAACTCAATACAAGTGCAATTGTCTGTCTTTGGTGATATGATATGTAGGGTCAAAATACAAAGAAGAAAATAAGACACCATTGCCAAAACTACTTCAATTCTAGTACAAATTATGGTATGCAACTTTCTGCCTATGGTCACACCTTTAGCTACCACAGAGTCTTCATAAATAAGTTTCTCAACTTTTACGCTGCAGTCTAAACTCCTATAAGAGTGGTGATGTTTTACAGTGTGAAATAATTTCGTCAGCTCAGCAGCCGTCGTTTTATCATCCGCTGTTGTTTTCGGAGCAAAAAACGATGTCAACGAAGAGTGCCCGGCAGAAGCGGCATGCCGGTCTAAAGCTCATTTCCCCTTCTCACGTCTATGTCAATGTGACAGAGTTTACAGAAGGCATGGAATTGGTATTTGCTGCTCTTACTGACAAAGGGGAGTTCTGCACTCCACGTATGGTTGAAGGAGGTCTTTCTCTTCGGCATCTGAAAGCCTACTGAATAGCCTAATTGGCACTGATTGAAGCCCGCGCAAGTTTTAAATTGCGACGCTGGGCAGGAAGGGTCAAAAAGGAGGACAAAAGGGCGAAAAGACGGACACGCAACAGCGGTCCGGACAAAAGGCTGGAAAACCGGACTGTCCGGCCGAAATCCGGACGTCTGGTCACCCTATCTACAGTAGGCCTACTCAGGGGCGGTCCGTCCCATTGGGCAAGTCGGGCAGTTGCCCAGGGCCTCGGCCACCAGGGGGGCCTCGTCGTATTTACAAAAACAAAAAAAGTTAAAATAAATCACTTGTCATTGCAAACGAATGACAATTCAAATTAAGCATGAAAACACAATTCTTTAATTCAAATTTTTATAGCTAAATGTTATCTTAACTCCAGCATGGAACATATGATTCAGGTCATGACGTTTCTGTCAGGAGAATTTGACGTGTGGTGGAGTGTGTATGATCGAGCCGAGCGGATCTATGATTGAACGGGGGCTTATTACTTGAAAGAGGAATTATTTACTGTGTCGTCTTAGTTACACTATCAGGGCTTGGAAATACAGTGACTTGCTAAAGTAGGAAAATGGCTAGTAGAACATAACATTTCATAATCATTTCAGATTGAGAGCTGCAAGACCCAGTCAAATGTTATAGTCTAGCTAGCAAAATAATGCTAGCATCGCTAACACATTACTAATTCAACTTTGGTAGTGTAACCGAGCCCTTTGTAAGTTTGTTTTAGATATGATCGTGTGGACAATAAGAGACGGACGCAGTCTCTTTTTCATAACTTGTATTTTACCAATGCTCTTGTTGACATCGCCATTCGAACAGCCCTCACTGATTTCACATAATTTCACATAACCCTACGGCAACTCTCGAGGGACAAAACACCCATGTCCGTTGTCACATAGAAAGGTCTGCTGCAGTAGGCTATCCTCAGGATTTGCAAGCTAGCAAAACTTATAGGGCCTACTATATCTAAAATAATTTTGTAGACATAACAATGGATCCGGCCACTAAATTAGTGACTTGGTTTTATTTCTGGACATATTATCCACAACCGAAGTGTTACACAATGCTGTAAGATCGTCCATTGCTCTTGGACTCATTCTGGGGGTTTGCGGTTTATGGGGGGCCTCAAAATTGTTCTTTGCCCAGGGCCTCCAATGAGCTAAAACCGCCCCTGACAGTACTCTATTGTACTCTGCTCTGCTTTAATCTACTCTGTTTTAGCCTTCTTTATGTTCTCCTCTCCTTTCACTGTGTGTGATAAAGAGTTTCTAAAAAATGGTACGTTATGGATGAGAGTTAAAGATGTCAACATGACTGAGAATAGAGACATTCCTTATCACCCATAAAGTTCAACACGATCTGGATTAAAACACTACAAATCAAGTAAGTAGGCTAACAGAATCCAGAACAACATTGTTAGAAAAGTTCATTTTCAACATGAACTAGTTCAGTTCGAAGTTCACAAATTTTAAAATGAACTAATTGTTGGAATGCTGCTTCAGCATTCCAAGTATTGTTCTTTGAATCTTTATTCAACTTCTTCTGTTTCTTCATTGACACGTTTCAGCGCCTTCAAATCTTCAGCTATTAAAACCGTTCAGCTATCAAAACATTCAGCGGTTTCAGGCCATGGGTTAACTTCTTTGAGGTGTGGATTCTAGCTAAATGTCTGTTATTCTCTACCCTCAGCGCGTTAGCAGCCATAGCTGCACCATCACCGTGGCAACCACACAGCTGCTGCAAATGACCAACGGAAAAGCTGATATTCTATAATGGCCACTAGATGGCCAAACCTATTTTTCATGCTTGCCAGGGACAGAACAGCTATACTATCCCAACTATAATTGGGTGTGCCACGAATCGTGGCGCATCCTTTGTTATCGCACATATATATTTATTATTTATTTTAGCCCCCCTAATCCTCGGTCAATATTTGGACTACATAGACAAACTACGTGTCAAAAGTTTCGTCTTGCTAGCGATTGATATGCTATTACTTTTATGTACGTTCCGTTGCACAGTTTAGGACCATACAACGTTTTTGTGGCATAAAGTTGATTTTGTCGGCAAAGGGTAGACTACTCAGTTATAATAGCCTACGTCACATTGTCGGCACATGTTAGCAACGACGCATTAGATACGACGTGCATAGAAGACTGTTGCACAGCAAAGATGGTATCGTGCCGCCCCCCTAAGCATCCGTCAATATTTTGATTACTTAGAAAACGTTATGTCAAAAGTTGGTAGCCATCGAGTTGCTTGTCTTTTTATTTATGTGGCTAACTTGCTAGCCACAGTCACTGACGCTACTAACGTCACGAAACACGCGTGACTACCTCTACAGAACATTAGCTAGTTTAGCAGCTTGTTCACTTCTGGGAGATAGCTAGGCTAACTATAGCTTTAACGCTATACTGCAAGGCAGCTGCAGAAATGCCACAAGCAAAGAGGCCAGGGTGATAACTCTTTACTCATTTTACTTTGAGATATGAAACACAACTGTGAAGTGTAATGTACAATATTAACTACTTACTAACCGAGAGTGAGGTCATGCCGGGAAATATCAAACTGAGACTTGAACGTATCGACCGAGCGATAGCGAGGTTGATACGGCAAAGGCGAGGTTTGATATTTCCCGGCATGACCGAACGGTCGAGGTTAGTAAGTTGTTTATTATATGGCATTTTTAGCTCTTTTCATTTTGTAAATTGTTGTAGGCTAATTGTAGCTAGCTAGGCTAGCTCTCAAGTCTTCTCACGTCACGGTGTGTTTCAGGTGTTGTCTAGCAACCAATTACTTTTGATAGAAAGCGGACAGTACGGTTCTGCTAAAATGGCTTTAATTCCAACACAAATAACGATTCTTTTAGAAAGTTAACAATGTCTTCGTCGCTGTTGATGTCTTTAGTATCGTCTGGATAGTAAAACTCAGTTGACTTCGATATCGCTAATTTTGAAGATGACGTCAGAGGAGGGCAATAACAATACTTATTGGACCGCTGGTCAATACGGGTTTGGCATGACTACCCATTAGCCAATCAGAAGGCTCGTACTGTCGTTGCCATATAATAAAAGCTGATATTATTGAGGAACTACATCTACTTTCGGAAACGGTAGTCTACTATTTCACTGAAGCATTAGCATCATGACATTAGCCTATGTTGCCCGGGCAACACATACAACAGCGGTCTATGATGCATCTGTTTTTAATCGTTAAAATAAACATTCCTCACAAATACATTTTCGTTGTACGATTTATTATGACATTAGATTACAAGTAAACGATTTGTTGGTTTCAAACCAGTACTGCAACGCTGTAGCCTACGCGAGACGAGACACTGTGTAGCTAACAAAAACATCCACAGCTGTTTACAGTATAAGTCAAACGGCGACAGAACATGTTCGGCACTCCCTTAAATCAAAAGTATTTCAATAGGTGAAACTGTCTGACTACTAACCCGAACTTCATTGACACAGCCTAAACTTGTCAATCTGTTCATGAAAGCAATAGGCTATTTAATTTCAGCCAAAACCGTACAACGGAACGTTCAACCAACGATCGCACCAAGACGAACACTGTAGTATACAATTTACCGGGGCTTCTCCACAAAGGGCTATATCGCATTTTGCGTCGTTACTGACAATGATCGCTATTGAGCTTTTTATGCATGAGCGATTTTCCACTGAATAAATGTCAAGTTTATTTACGTTTCTGGGGGCATGTCATAAGTTAGCAGACATAGAGCTACTGTTTGAATCGCGATTCCATCTGAAATATTTCCAGTGATAACGTAGTTACAGTAGCTTCTTTCCAAGGGTGTTCTTAATGAATTATTATGCAATAGCCTAGAATAGACTATGAGTAGGCTAAATGCTTGAAAATATCACTAGAAGGGAAAAACTTAAAGGGACGGACAAGAAGGCACACCCTCACAATTTCCCCAGAAATTGTATGCTCTCTAGTTTCAGCTGTTAAAACTATAATATTCTTATTACGACCAGCTAGCTAGGCTACTTCTTCTTCTGTTTAACAGTTCGGCTTGTAGCTTCTCTCGCATTGTATTTAAGCTCTTATAGCTTTGTAACTACTTCAGCTTCCACACTGAAATTCTATTTCTTCGATTGCTTCACAACGTCCAAACTTACGCTCCACGCTTTTTATTAACACTGGTTTGCAAGGAACGTAAATGATCTTATTGTTTTGTAACTTTCCTTCTAATGCCGACTAACAGTCTAGCTAGAGTCATTTGCTCAGTAAGAATCAGAATCAGAAAGGGATTTATTGGCCATGAAAGTTTGCACAGACAAGGAATTTGCTTTGGCAGGAAGGTGCATACAATAAACATATAATAACCTTAAATTTAAATATGTGGACTATCTATACTAAATATCTATACTATATAACTATACTATCTATACTAAAGTGGAATTATAATTAAAATAAAATATACAATAAAATATAAGTTGCCTAATTTACAATAGAAAAAATACAAATATGACAAAAAGTCATTAAGTCATTAAGTCAGTGTGAACCCTTGGCCTTGTTGAAGAGGCCAACAGCAGAAGGGAAGAAACTGTTTTTGTGGCGAGAGGTGTTGGTCCTGATGGACCGCAGCCTTCTGCCGGAGGGGAGTGACTGAAACAGGGAGTGTCCAGGGTGGGAGGAGTCGGCCACAATCTTCCTCGCTCGCCTGAGGGTCCTCGAGGTGTTTAGGTCCTCGAGGGTAGGCAGATTGCAGCCAATCACCTTCTCCGCAGTGCGGATGATACGCTGCAGTCTGCTCTTGTCCTTGGCAGTGGCAGCAGCGTACCAGATGGTGATGGAGGGGGTGAGGATGGACTCAATGATGGCTGTGTAGAAGTGCACCATCATTGTCTTTGGCGGGTTGAATTTCTTCAGCTGCCGCAGGAAGTACATCCTCTGTTGTGTTTTCTTTGTGAGGGAGCTGATGTTCAGTTCCCACTTGAGGTCCTGGGAGAGGATAGTGCCCAGGAAGCGGAAGGACTCCACAGTGTTGACTGGGGAGTCACCCAGGGTGATGGGGGTGAGTGGGGCTGTATTCTTCCTGAAGTCCACAACCATCTCCACTGTCTTAAGAGCATTGAGCTCTAGGTTGTTCTGGCTGCACCAGGTCACCAGGTTGGCCGCTTCCCACCTATAATCAGACTCGTCTCCACCAGAGATGAGCCCAATAAGGGTGGTGTCGTCCGCAAACTTCAGGAGTTTGACGGATGGATGACTGGAGGTGCAACTGTTCGTGTACAGGGAGAAGAGCAGAGGAGAAAGGACGCAGCCCTGAGGAGATCCGGTGCTGATGGACCGGGAGTCAGAGACTTGTGTTCCCAGCTTAACGCACTGCTTCCTGTCAGACAGGAAGTCTGTGATCCACCAGCAGGTGGAATCAGGCACGTTCAGCTGGGAGAGCTTGTCCTGAAGCAGGGCGGGGATGATGGTGTTAAAGGCAGAGCTGAAGTCCACAAACAGGATCCTGGCGTAGGATGCTGGGGAGTCCAGGTGCTGTAGGGTGAAGTGGAGGGCCATGTTAACTGCATCGTCCACAGACCTGTTGGCTCTGTAGGCAAACTGCATGGGGTCCAGAAGGGGGTCTGTGATTGATTTGAGGTGTGCCAGCACTAGGCGCTCAAAAGACTTTCATTACCACAGAGGTCAGGGCGACGGGTCTGTAGTCATTATGTCCAGTTGGCCTGGGCTTTTTGGGCACAGGGATGATAGTGGAGGCCTTGAGACCGGCTGGCACATGGCATGTCTCCAGGGAGGTGTTAAAGATGTAGGTGAACACCGGAGACAGCTGGTCAGCACAGTTCTTAAGGGTGGCAGGGGAGACAGCGTCCGGCCCAGCTGCTTTGCGTGGGTTCTGCCTCTTGAAAAGTCTGTTTACTTCACCTTCCTGAATGGAGAGTGACGTCACAGAGTTGGTGGGAAGGGGGGGGGGAGGGAAGGGATAGTTCAGGGGATTCCAATTGTCTTTCAAAGCGACAGTAGAACTCGTTCAGGTCGTTGGCCAGGCGTGAGTCGTTAGTGGAGTGGGGGGCTCTGGGCTTGTAGTTGGTGATCTGCCTGAGCCCTCTCCAGACAGAAGCAGAGTCGTTAGCAGAGAACTGACGCTTCAGCCTCTCTGAGTAGTCGTTTAGCCTCCCTCACAGCCTTGCTAAACCTGTTCTTCGACTCCTTGAATCTGTCCTTGTCCCCACTCCTAAAAGCGTCCTCTTTGTCCAGCCTCAGTCTTCTGAGTTTGGCTGTGAACCAGGGTTTGTCGTTGTTGTAGCTCACCCTGGTACGTGTTGGTATACAGGAGTCCTCACAGAAGCTGATGTATGACGTCACAGCCTCTGTGAGCTCATCCAAACTATTGGAGGCAGTCATGAACATATCCCAGTCAGTGCAGTCCAAGCACGCCCGCAGATCCTCCATAGCCTCACTGGTCCACTGTTTCGATGTCCTCACAACAGGCTTACAGCGCTTTAGCTTCTGCCTGTATGCAGGAATCAGGTGGACCATGACGTGGTCTGAGTGACCCAGTGCTGCACGGGGGACCGCATGGTATGCTTTACTGATTGTAGAGTAGTAGTGATCCAAAGTGTTCCCTTCTCTGGTAGGACATTTGATGAATTGTCTGTACTTGGGGAGTTCTTGCCTTTGTTAAAGTCGCCTAGCACAATAACCAAGGAATCCGGATTTTCATGCTCCACACACAATATCTGGCTAGCAAGCACACGTTGAGCCTCATTGGCGCTAGCCTGAGGCGGCATGTAAACGCCGACCAGTATGAATGAAGCAAACTCACGTGGCGAATAAAAAGGTTTACAGTTTATAAAAAATGATTCCAGATCAGGAGAACAGTGCTGCAGGATCACTGTCACATCTTCACACCAGCCACTGTTAATAAAAAAACAGATACCACCGCCTTTCGTTTTGCCAGAGAGCAGGGAGTCACGATCCGCTCTCAGCAGTTTGAAACCTGCTAGCTGTAGCGCAGAGTCCGGGATCAGTTCACTCAGCCATGTCTCCGTGAAGCACAAAACGGAAGATAAATGAAAGTCTCTGTTTTTCCACCCCAGTAGCTGAAGTTCGTCCAGTTTGTTGCTCAGCGAACGCACGTTGGAGAGAAATATCCCCGGTAACGCTGTGCGTGTTCCGCGCCTGCGGAGTCGCACCAGGGCTCCGGCACGCTTACCTCTCCTACGATGCTCCGCTGCTAGCACAAAGCCGAGGGTGGCCTTGACTATAATTCCCACTAATTCTGCCGCTGGAAGCAGAAAAGTGGGAAATAAATCCGCAGGAGTTGTAGTCTTAATGTTTAGCAATGTTTCTCTTGTTAGAGAACCACGGATATTTTGGCAAAACACTGAATTAACAGACAAAACAAGACAAAACACAGCACACCTAACCACCGAGGCAACCATCGTCGGCGCCATCTTGAATCTTTTTTCGGAGCCTAAAACATATCTATAACATATACAACGACATCTCTGTCTCTTTTTCTCATTGAAATCGGCAGTTTGGGCGGCCATATTGAGCGAGATTGGTAAACAGGGGTTGCAAATTAGTTTCGACTAACACCTGTATGCGTGGCATCTGTTTTATGTTTTTATAATATGAAACAATGTTTTAATGCATTTGTCCTTAATAAAGAAATATCAAATATCAAACATGGTAGCAGAGAATTTATAATCAAAGAGAACTCCCACTCTCGGGAACTTCCGGGTTCTGAACTGGTTGGAGTTCCACACTAGTTCCATATGATGGCGCTAACGGTCGAGTGCAGAATGAATGGAGGTCTATGGAGCTATACCCCTCAAAATCCACTTTTCTCATGATATAATTTTTTTTCTAGTAACTTGAATTTGGAATTCGAAAGGGGAGGCAAAAAAATACTAACTGCTGTTAGATTTTTTTAAAGTCGTTTTTTTGTTCTAAAAAGACTTTTACAATGTCAGAGACGTCATACACATTGTACGACCAGAGATACCGTATTACGGCAAGCTCCGGTCACTTCCTTTTCTCTCTCGAGGCATCGACAACAGCTGACAGGTTAGGCTCCCCCTTTCAATACACATGCTAGAAAGAGTTTTGGCTTGCTAATGTTGTTTCTAATGTTGCTAATGCTCTGACATTATAAGTGCGTTCGACATGACCTCGCTTCATGCAGCGCTGCAGCCGGCTGACTTGAAACAGTGAATTCTGGTTAGACTTTTTGTCCGACTTGAGACGGCGCCGAGGCTAGGTCACTGTGACGTAGCCATCAAAGTACCGTAAATGTAGCCTACAGTGCATTATGTACACTACATAATATACTAACACCCTTGGGTTCGAATATTAATCTAGGCCTACATAATCTAAATTGGCCAACTTTAGACATTTCATAAACAACGTGTTCAACTCAAATATGTTTTTAATATTTGTAATGTAAAATTGTATGATCATTATTTTCATGTATTTTAACTTTTGATACTTGTAATGTATGTTTTAAATGTTAGATATTGGTATTGTAATGTATGTTTCAAATGTTTGTTGTTAGTATGTAAGTCTTATATGTGGACCCCACTAAAAGTAGCTCTGTCTTAGGGCAGAGCTAATGGGGATCCTTCTAAATAAACAAAATAAACAACCCTGGGGGTATTCCAGGTAGCGGGTTTAACAAACTCTGAGATTAACCCTGAACTCTGAGTTGAGTTACTCTAACATGGGAAACTCTGAGAATTTGGTTCCAGATAGGCTGATATGAATTAGTTAACTCAACTCGGAGTACGTCAACTCAGAGTTAAGCGCGGGCATGAGAACTATTGAAAGCCAACATCAATGGAGCTCCGATACTAGGATCCACCATGGCACCCGGCGACAAAAAACGTTGTCCTACTTCACCAAACTTCAGATTCAAGTTTTATTTTGTGTTAATGGTCGAGTACATATTCCGGAAAAAAGCAACACGGCTGTAGCAGTGTATGCAAGTGGCGTGGGAGACAATTGCTGCCGAGCATACATTTGAATGTAATAGCCAGTCCATACATTGAACATTTAACCCCACTGTCTGTTAATATTAGGCTACAGGAGAAAAAGCGGTGGCCTTAATAAAATAGCATGTTCAATGTTTTATTAAATATAAAAACATACTACGAACAGGTAATGCATAGTTTGCTTAGGCTATACGCTTGTGATTGTAGCCTCGATGTCACCTTGGTTTTAATAATATTCGACATGATACTAATTAAATATGAATTGGTGCCTATTTCCCCCAACATAATGCTTTCCATCAAAAGATGATGATGACGAAAAGACATTGACTGCTGCCGCAGAAATGGATGCAGAGAATTATGTGGTAGCTGGTAGTTCTCTCCCCATGTAGCCTACTATTATTTACATCGTATAAAAACGATGTGCACATTCTAATCCTGTTGAACAGAGAATGGATGCTACAGTGAGATGTTCATTTAATGGCAGGTGTAGCTATTTTGCATGTGGAACTGTGAAATGTAGCTAATGTAATCTCATGTATTCGTATATAGTTACAAATAAATGAGTTGTACAAACTGTACCTCATGAAGAAAGTGCCAAAAACTGACCAAAAGATGGTGTAGGCCTACTTAGGGTAGACAAATAAAGACTCATCTCGAAAAAGATTTACTGGAACTCCAGTTACGGGAGGATGCATGGTCACAGGTGATGTTATTTGTAGGAACAATAACCTATATTAATTGTTGAATTTGCTGAATTTCTATTTTGACCAAGATATGGTGTACTTAGGGCAGAAGAATAAAGTCTGACCTTTTAAGGTATCAACCTGCCCCCACCTCTCATATGGTAAACTATGGAGTTACTGGATGGAGTCTCAACTTGATGGCTCTCACATCTCATTGTGTAACTTACTGTAGCATTGTCATGTTGATAAGAAAGGGTCAAGATTGTGGTGTGATTGTAGTTGTTCTTGGGTATTAAAAGGAATTGTGAAGTATTTTTCTGTGGATGATTGATCTCCTGAGACCTTCTCCTCAGCTCTGGCTTTGTATCTCTGGTTTACAATAGTCATGTAGGCCAGTTAACCATGTAGGCCAGTAGGCCTAGTTAACCTTCATTGATTTCATTCATTTGCAATATGATTACATGATTATATGATTATATTATTTCACCTTAATATGACCATTCTTGCTTTGATTTAACCCAAAGAGTCAAATAACTGCAATTGGTAGTGTTAGAGCCATTTTTGGTTTA
>CAEFZP010000127.1:0-49546 GCA_903064625.1 Mallotus villosus | reverse complement strand
ATTGGATAGACCTACAATCGGGCGGAGCTGGTTCATGAAGGAGGACGCGAGACATAGCCGCGTCACCAGCAGCGCGTCATTAGCAACGCTAATGTGCAGGGTACTCCGTCTAATAGGGCGGGGTATATAGCGGGGTTTCCCGGCATATGCTTTGCTAGTGCGACATAGACATCAGTCATCCTGCTGCCTCCGCCTCCCCGGCCTCCTCCCTTGTTCTTCTTTTTCCTGTGTCCTGTAAGCGGCCACCCCAACCGATGTTTCGTGAACTATCTCCTCACTGGGTTGCGGGAGGGTTTCATGGCTGGGGTGGGATGTGTACCCACGGTGTCTTATGTGTGTGACAATTTGCAATCGGCGCTCACGGAGCCAGACGTGGTCGATGCGTTGCTTGCCAAAGAAACCGGCAAGGGGTATTTGTTGGGGCCGTTCGTGGCGTCGCCGTTTCCCGTGTTTCGCGTCAGTCCGATTGGCGTGGCTACCCGGAAATATTCGGGAAAGAAACGCTTGATCGTGGATTTGTCCGCCCCGCACGACTCGCAGGTCCCTAGCATTAACAGCCTGATCCCGTCCGAAGTATATTCTCTTTATTACACGAACATCGATCACGCGATTCGGTTAATCAAGCAGGCAGGCGTAGGCGCCTGGCTCGGGAAGGCCGATATCACCGACGCGTTTAAAATCATACCCCTTCACCCGTCGCAGTGGCACCTGTTCGGCATCAAATGGCGGTCGGTATTCTACTTCTACGCTCGCCTTGCTTTTGGCTGTCGCAGCAGACCGCGCATTTTTGATACTCTGTCTGAGGCGCTGTGTTGGATTTTGCTGAACGTGCACAGGTTGCCATTTGTACTGCACCTGCTGGCAGTGGTGGAAGAAGTACTGACGTTTAGTACTTAAGTAAAAGTAAAAGTACTACATCAAAAATCTACTTAAGTAAAAGTACTACATCAACAATTCTACTTAAGTAAAAGTAAAAAGTACTTCCTTTTAAATTTACTTAAAAAGTAAAAGTACTCACGCAAATGGGTTGTCTCTCCATGTCTAGGGCTGTACCATTTTGATAAAGAAGGCAGATATAGCTACTGGTAATACTTATGCCTCTACAGAAGTCACTAATAGTAATAATTATAAGCAACAACATTTGTTTATTGGAAAGGTTGGTGTACTTATTGTGCTTACCCTCTGTAATACTTCTCACACTCTCTTACAATTCTGCGGATGACAGGTTATCTACCAGGGATTATCTGCAAAGTTAATACCATTAAGCCAAACCAATGAAGACAACATGTTATATCTTTAAATATTTTATTTAATTATAAAAGTGTAAAAAACGGAAACATGGAACATGAAAAACAAGTGTAAAACTGGTCAGAACAAGGCAGATCTTAGAACGAGAAATTAAAATGAAGGACCTGAAATTAAAATGTTACCATTGGTCAAGCAACCAAAGGTTAGTGCAAAAAAATTGCCATAATAATAACATGGCAGTATAAGTGCCATTCAAAGCCCTTTCATCAATCAGCAGTAATCAGTGGCTGGCAGAACTTGGATGATGTTCTGAGGCGGTCAAGCTTCACAGTTAGGAGAGTTATAGTGGGCACCAGCCATCCCATGTGAACATCCACCTCTCCCTGCAATATGTTTAGTGCCTTTGAGATTGGGTTCATGGTTGATGCATATTCTGTCAAGAAAGAAAGTTCTGCAGGGCTGAACCTGTAATACACAATATCAAAATATGCAGAATGTCATTAAGAGATATATGAGAAATATTTCACATACCTAGATATACACAGTGTTATTAAACAAGTGAGTATTCAGCTATTATGAATATTTCAACATGCATGAGCATACATCTGAAAACAATAGCAATTCCAACCAAATGTTTATGCAAGATTATGTGTTCAGCTACATATTATCAGCAGCCGGTCTCATAATAAGGGATAGGCATTGAGACATGACACATACATGGCTGATAAGCTAATAGTGTTCTAAATTATCTAAATAATAATAGGCTACACTACTGCAGTTGACTTGAATGAAGTGTACATGATTAGTCAACTATAATATTACAACACCCATATCATAACTGCGCATCTGCTCCGAGCCATACTTACATGGGGATTTTGAGTGCAATGGTAACCGCTCTGATGGCTCCTTCTCCACTCTCTCTAACTATTCTCAGTATTCTTTCAACTGAAAGAAAATGAGAGTTCCACCTTGTGTCTACTGGGCGGATGAGTTGCAGCTTGCACTCCTTTTCAACTACCTCTGCAGCAGTAGATGAGCGGGCAGTCTTGTTCCAGAGAGCTGAGCACTTGGCAAATGCTGCGCGAGAGATCTTCCTGTAGCCATCCTTTGACTCTGCTTTTTTGGCACCTACTGTTGATATCAGATTCAGCAGATGACAGGCATAACGGTGATGCTTTGGTAGTTGGTATTCATTTTCTCTTTCCATTAAAGCTTCCACTTCAACGGCCTCTGACTCCACCTCCAGATCTTCCTCATCCTTCTCACTGTCATTCCCATTTTCCCTCTCCTCTTCAGTTGTACTTCCCTCTTCTTCACCAGCATAAACCCTGAAGGCCTTTATAAAATTTGAGCCATTGTCAGTCGTGGTCCTCACAATCTTATCCCGAATGTTGTACTCGGTGTGGATGTCATTAAGGGCCCCGGCTAGTACATCGAATGTATGTGCTCCTTTAAGCCTTTTGCAAGCCAGAGCAACAGAACATCGCTCTAAGCTATCAGGCTCGATCCAGTGGGCAGTGACTCCGATGAAGCTCTGTCTATGAGCTGTCCAACAGTCTGTGGTTGTTGCGATGTATTTGATTTTTTCCATCGCATTTGTCACTCTGGCTTTCATTTGCTTTGTGTTATTTTCCATTCTGTCCCTCAAGGTTGTACGTGACATCCCTCTGTAACTTGGCATAATATGCTGCATTAAAGCAATGAAGCCAGGCTGCTCTACTACACCAAAAGGGTGCAAACCCTGGACAACAAAGTTCAGTACAGCCAAATCGATGCTCTTCTGAGAGGCTTTGATGTCCCCAAGTTTCAACTGCTTACTTGTTGAAGGACCCTCACCAGCAGGCAATGTCCCCTTCCTTTTGGTTGAGTTTGCTGTCAGGTCATTGTATTTCCCAAGAAGTGTTCTGTGCTTTCTCTATAAAAATAGTAACAATAACAATAATATACTGTTAATCTTCATCATAATGTATTTAACCTGTAACTCAAATTCTCACAACCTAATTAAAAACATTTGCAGGGGTAAGACTAATTTATATAGCACCATATAAGCAAAGTTCACACTTATCTAGTAACAACCTAGAAAGACAAGGGCCGATGTTACGTGGTGTCTTGTGATCACCATCTCTAGTGAAAGACGAGCCACTGACCATGAGACAGGCGGTAAGCACCACTGTACCACGCAGACCATGAAGTTGAGCTAGCACGCTAGCTTGACATAGCTAACCTAACAGCTTTATCTTACCACTACGTTACATAAATAATAAAGGTACAATCATGCTATTTTGATGCTATTACTGTATGTCAACATGCATTTCGCTAGATAACAGTATAATATCATGTCAGTAAACGAATTAAATATATATATTCATTTTCAAAAAGTCAGGTACATTAACTTAGCATAGCAAGAACTCTGCTTACCTCGATATGCTTCTTTAAATTCGAAGTCGAATTCTTGAAGGCGAGCAACTCCTTTGTTATAGGAAGGCAGGAAAGGCATTGAAATATCCAGGACGAGTCATTCTTTTGGCCTTTAAAATTGAACATGGTTTGTAAATAGGGCCAAGGGTGGCTCGAGGGCTCAGTTGAGGCTGACTCTGGATCCATGAATAGGCAGTTACCAGTTACGAACTGCCAGTGCCAGTCAGTCAGGCTGTTACCGCTAGTGCTGCTGCCAAACGTGCACTCTGATAGAGCTACCTGATTGGTTTAAACTTCCAAAACAGCAACACATTTTGGCGAAACTGTGTTCATAAAATGTAACGAGTAACAACACATATTGTAGAAATGTAGCGGAGTAAAAGTATAGATAATAGCTGCAAAATGTAACGGAGTAAAAGTAAAAAGTATGCACTATTATTTTTACTTAAGTAAACTACAGATACGTAAAAAATGTACTTAATTACAGTAACGGAGTAAAAATACTCCGTTACATTCCACCACTGCCTGCTGGACGACTTCCTGGTGGTCGATTTTCCGTCCTCGCTGCCCGCTCGGTGCATCTCTGTGGTGAAGGACACTTTTGGGAGGAGAAGACGCAGGGGCCACTCACGTCGATTGAGTTTTTGGGCATTATTCCCCACGATCGGTCGTTCGTGTCCCGTCTGCTGGGCATGGCTAAGTCGGTTCCGGCGCTTCATGACGTCGTGCGGTTGGATGAGGGTTGCCGGTCCGATTTGCGTTTCTGGGCCGTATGCGAGCAGTGGAATGGTTTGTCGTTTTTTTACAACGATGAGGTCGAGACCTCTAGCGCCCTGGCTTTTTACACCGATGCGGCGTTGTCCATTGGGTTTTTTTCTTTCTTTTCGGGAACGAATGGTTTAGCGAGTCATGGCCCGTTGAACTGGATCTTCTGGCGCACGATTGCAAATCAACTGCATTGTTCGAACTGTATCCTATTGTGGTATCATGTCTGTTGTGGGGTAAACACTGGTGTAGAAAGAGGATCGTGGTGTTCTGTGACAACCAGGCCACGGTGAACATCATCAACAAGGGCAGATCCGTGGCATTGATTAAAAAAATTGGTGAGACGTCTGACCTGTACGTGCATCACTGGCAACTTTGTGTTGCGGGCCGCATACATCCCTGGGTTACTCAACAATGTGGCTGATGCTCTGTCACGTTTCCACTTTCAGGAGTTCCGAGCATTATGTCCGGAGGCGAAGCCGGACGGCTTGGTGTGCCCAGCTTTTCAGGAGGCTCTGTTAGACTAGACAGGAGGCTAGAGGGCTACATGACGGTCGCTGCTCGGTACATGCGAGCAGGCATGAGCAAGGGTACATTAAAATCCTATGATTGTGCTTGGTTACATTACTGTTCTTTCTGCCGCGCACTCGACACTCCCCATCACCCAGTGAGCCTGCCTGTTGTATGCGCATACATCGTTCACTGCTTCACCTCCCGGAAGCTCCAGCCGTCGACGCTCAAGGCAGCTGTGGCTGGCATTCAGTTGCATCTTCGGTGTCTGGACCTGTCTGTGCAGAGCCTGTTGGGGAACCCGTCAGTGCGGCTGCTGTTCAACGGCCTGCGGAAAGAGCGACCGCAAGGCAATGACAGGCGACTTCCCATAACCCTTCCCATACTTCATCACTTGGTGTCGGTCTTGCGGGCGGGATGTTTTAACGCTCCCATTGATCTCATGTTAGAAGCTGCGTGTCTCATGGCTTTTTATGGGTTCATGCGGTGCGACGAATTCACGTGTCGGTCCAGCACATTTGTACCTATGCACGATCTCACCCTCGGCGACTTAACCATGGATACATGTATGTACACAGTGGTGCTAAAACACAGCAAGGGTGTGAAAGCCGGCGTGGGTACTCCTGTTGTCATATCACAGATTAACTCCGCTTTCTGTCCCCTCTCTTCCATGGCGAAATACCTTCGATGGCGTTCATCCTCGGCAACGAACGAGCCCCTGTTCGTCACCGATGCTGGGAAAGCCATGAGCAGATACTGGTTCACCGGGAGGCTCGGAATCCTGTGCCGGCGCTGTGGTCTGGACCCGAAGCTGTACACGGCGCACTCTTTCCGGATCGGTGCGGCTACGTCAGCGTCTCAAGTGGTGGGCCGGTGGTCATCTGCAAGTGTGCAACGTTACATCAGACTGGATACCACTGATGTTTTGGAAGGGCAGAGGAGAATGGCTTCCACGCTTCCTACCTCTCCGTAACTTTCGTTGGTATATGGCATTGCATGTTCTGTTCTCTTAATACCACGTGGCCTACGGGCATGTGCATGTAATCCTATAAATAGGTGGCTGGCCGGCGCGGTTATACAGCAGCACGTTACAAGGTGACAAGTCACCATCAAGTTGGTAAGTCGAGGCAACGCCTCAGTTGGTATGTCGAGGCAACGCCTCAGTTGGTATGTCGAGGCAACGCCTCAGTTGGTATGTCGAGGCAACGCCTCAGTTGGTATGTCGAGGCAACGCCTCAGTTGGTATGTCGAGGCACCGCCTCAGTTGGTATGTCGAGGCAACGCCTCAGTTGGTATGTCGAGGCACCGCCTCAGTTGGTATGTCGAGGCAACGCCTCAGTTGGTATGTCGAGGCAACGCCTCAGTTGGTATGTCGAGGCAACGCCTCAGTTGGTATGTCGAGGCAACGCCTCCGTTGGTATGTCGAGTGCAGCAGTTTAGCAGAGTGAAAAAGAGTATTTGAGGCAGCCCTAGACACTAAGACACTGCCAGCCCCCCTCAGTTGGAACATGAAATCTGTTCCAGGGGAAAGAACTGTCAACCGTTGGTCATTGGCAACATTTCTGATCTAGGTTTCAGGTTCAAGGTGGAGGAGAAACTAATCATGTGTGCCTGCACACCCATTCCTGTTCAGACACTGAATTTAAAGATGACATGAACATAATAATCGATGACATAATAATCGATGGTGCAAGGTTGCCGATGTTGCCGTTGTGCCTGGTGAGTTTGTTATACTTTAAAATTCAATCTCGTCACATTACATGACTTTGTTGTGCAACAGCAAAAGCTACTGTACTCAACTTAAAATGCTGCTGTGTGGGTATTAAATAAGATTATGCTACATCTAACCAGCGGATCATTTCTTGCAAGTGTCTCAAAGTGGTATTTGTACAGACTGTATTAACACCGTAGGCGTGAATAATGAATGCATCGTGACTTTAGCCGAAGCGAAGCTAGAGAGAGGATGCAATGGGAGATTTCCTACAGTGAGCTAGATACTGCTTCAAATTGAAAACGGATTTTGAAACTTTTGATTTACAGACAAGTTACTTAACATCTGTGTTCAATATCGTCAATTAAAAGTAACAAACTTTCCAGTTACGAAGCGTTTGTTCGTAGGATTAACGCCAGCTGCACCAAACACTTACGCGACCCCGGTTTGGCTGTTCGTGACAGTCAACTATGAGCCTTGATTTTTGCAGATTTCTCTGATAAAAACGATTTAGCAAGATAATGTAGACTTTAAACTCAATGTACATACCTTGTTTGGCCAATTTGGTCAATTGTGGAAAAAAAGTCGAACCGTTTTTAGTTATGGAGATATCCTTTATGTGTCTGTGCGGTAAGAAATACAACTCCTTTGGCAGTTTCAAAAACGTTCATGGTGCGTGTCTGTTTGGTTGCCACGGTGATGGCGCAGCTGTGATCGCTAACGAGCTGGGCAGAAAGAATAACAAATATTTACCTAGCATCCACACCTCAAACAAGTTAACCTAGACGCAAAACTATACGTCCAATCAAAAAAAATTGGATATTTTCCGAGACCCAAGACTCTGCCGAAACCATAAATATCCTTTATTAGCTGTGCGGTCAGAAATACAACTCTACCGGCAGTTTCGAAATCTTGTTTCTTTCGCTTTATCTGACAAATTTTAGCCACCTCTCCATTGAAGTCAGTGAGAGCATTTGAAAGGCTGCACTCGCTTCAAGGCTCATAGCTGAAAATCTGTAAATGTGAGCTCTTTAGTAGTTACATTGGCTGAAAGCAGACAATAGTTCCTACATTTTAAGGTATAACTTGCTTCTGTAAGTTAAACTACATGAAAGTTACAGGAATTTGTTCGACAATTTAGTGGAATATCAGAAAAAGAGCAGCCAGGAGTGTGCCACTCTGCTTGCTGCTCATTCATAAAAATCAAGAAGGAGCAAACATTTTATTGTTTTGGAACTGTCATAATTCAGAATTGGCCGAATATTTGAAAAAGGTGAATCATTTGGGAATAGCTGAATGTCTTGTGAACATTTTAAAGGTTGAATGGTGTCTCTAGCTGAAAGTATGCTGAAGTAGTTAAGTTTGAAAGAGGAGGAATCTTTTTAATGATTTGAAAGGATTTACCATTACTTTTAAAGGGAGAATAATTTGCACAAAAACCTTATTATTTTAAAAAGTATAAAAGCGATAAATACCAAAAGACATGCACACATCGCCTGAAGGAGCTGAACGTTTTGATACCAAAATTGTAGGAATCTGTGAAAGTATGCAGGACTAGTTAAAGGACATGGAAGAAAACAATACAATAACTACATTTAGCAGTTTCCTAAAATAAAATATCAGTCAATTGATTGCAATGAACTTCATTTTTCTCAGGGCTATTCACCTTATTCCGGAAGTCGTGATGGGCACGGCCATCCGCGTATTCTCATTTCCTGTTTGTATACTTTCCGCTTTAAAACAGTACTATAAGAGAACGTCTTAAACAAGCTTTGGTACACATTTAAGGCTAATAAAGATGCCCAGCGTCAACTGTGCAGTTAGTCGCTGCCATAACAACTGGAGAAAACGAAATCAGACCCTGTCTTTTGATTGTTTCGACCATGGAAAGAAGTGGTCCGAGTGCATCTAAATGTAATGTAAAGCTTTTGAAACAACGCAGCCATCAAATTAGTTAATAGATGCGTCTTTATAATTGCCATTAGATACGAGGGAAGATTACTAGTGCACTCATGTAAGTTTTAACACGTTGAATAAAGCTTCTACCAAAGACCCTCGATGAAAAAGTTGTTACTATTTATTATTACAGCACAATTTGTGTAATTTGTCACTCATACATTTGCAGTTTATGGCTAATAGCAAGCTTAAGCTTTCAAACAAGGTATAGAAAATATGCCCTGCAGTGAAATCGTTACAACATCTTATGTTTGTGGCCAGGGCCAGGTTAAGGTCACCTGGGGCCCGGGGCAGAAGCCTCCCCGGGGCCCCCCTCCCCGCCCGCCAAATATGTTATTATTATTTATATATATAAATAATACTTATATATATTTATAAGTATTATTTATATCAATATATTAGAGAGAGAGATTGGTAATAAAATTAGAAAAAAAGTTGAAAGTTTGGGGGTTTTAGGCCTACTTAAAACATCTGCCTGTCGCTCTCTTTTTTGCTGATTAATTTTTCGTTTTTTAGCCCCACTTTCATATTTTCTTATTGTTTCATGCGAAGCCATTGTTGTCTCCAGGGCAAGGTTAAGGTCAACTTGGCTCTGTTCGAAAATTTAGACAGCTGTCTTAATCCTTGATGTTTTACTAGACAGATGTCTAACCAGACAGCTCTCTTCGGGGTAAGGTATCTTAAAAACCGTTGTTTTCGAACAGCCTATTAAGACAGGATGTACGTCATCGCGCTGCGTGTACATGGCTAGCTATGACAGTTAACAGCAACCAACTGACAGTTAAAACACCCTGATATATTTTTAAATAGCAGGTTATTTTTACAGTACATTTTGTGTGCACTTACAATGCACATTTACAATTTCACATCATAAACAACCGTTCACTTTCTTAACTATCTTGCATTAAATACAGATACATACTGTACCAGAGCTAACGTTAGCAACGCCGTTAACAATCAGCTACCATAGCGACCTGGCTAACTTATACCTCGCTAACGAATTCAGACTATTTTTGTTAATAAATCATGGCATAATTAAATAGTACACTGTTTATTTCTCGATACATTTTCAAAAAGAAGAGCAAAGGAAATTACATTTATGAACACTTTTGATGTGAACTTCGGTATTTCGTTCCGCCATCTTAAAAAATAAAAATCTGATTTGGGTTCTGGCGCACAGACTTATCGGTAATACGTGCCGCCATTAAGACAGAAGGGCAGCTCAGATGCTCTCTTAAAAAATGACCGTTATGTGACGTATTTTAAGGTATCTTATTAGACAGGAAGAGAAAATGTAAGCGTTTTCGAACAGACCTCGCTGTCTTAAAAGGAAGGACGCATTTTAAGACATTTCGAACAGAGCCCGAGGCTTGCCTGTTTTGATACCAGCAACGACACGTGACGAAGCATGTCACTGACGTTAAGAGAACCTTTACTTCCCTACGGATGGGTAAATGCATCAAAAATATCATCATTCTTTAAAAAATAAATATATATATCTCCCGCGCCGGGGCCCCCTAGTGGCCGGGGCCCGGGGCAGCAGCCCCTCCTGCCCATTGCACAAACGCGGCCCTGTTTGTGGCTAATGTAACGCCTACTTATAGCAGCAAAGCAGAGCAGCGATCTGACCGGCAAACGTTATATAAATTATTATATTATTATTATTATATAAACACTTAAAAGTCGTTTTCAAGCCATCCAGTGAAAGGGTGTATTGGTGACTTGTTGTAGCACACGAACATAGCACAACTGGCACAAATCCACCAACCTTATATAATGTTTTAGCAGCGGGACTTTTCGGCAGTTTTTCATTGAATTGAATGATATCCCCGGCAAACAGGAAGTTCGAATACAACGGAACTAAAAAGGTGGGCGTGGCGGAATAAGGTGAATACACAATTCCATTATTTTGCAGAATAATTTAATTCATATGAATGTTATGCAAAATAAGCATTAACAACTTCAGAATCAAATACCTTTATTTCAAAGGCAATGTTACAGTAATATGATGACTACTACATTCACAAAATGCAAACAAAGAAAAATAAACCCTGTTGGATGACGCTGATCCTTCTTACAGGAAGGTAGTATCATGTATATATAGGCCTACATGTATCAAAACATCATACATCATGTACAAAAGTCCATTTAAAAGATTTACATGGGTCATCTGCAATGTATTCTCTGCTATCTGTAAAAATATATACTTTCATAATAAATTGTGGATATGCAGAATTGGCAACATTTGGACAAATTTAAGAACCTTTGGAAAATGTGCATTATTGCCCTTTTGAAAGTATTTTAGTACAGAACATTGACAATATGCATAACAATAACATTAACATTTAGAGATTAAGCTGTAATCCTTTGAGGTAGCCACCGTTCCACTGCGGCATTATTCCAGTGTTGCCACTGTTAAACAACAACAAACAATCACAAGAGAGCGTACAATTTCTGGGGAAATTGTAGGGTGTGTCTGCTTGGTTGCAGGTGGGTCAGTCCCCTTAAGTTTTTCCCTTCTAGTGATATTTTCAAGCCTACTGTACTCATATTGCATAATTCATTAACACACTTTGAAACAAGCGAACCCCCTAGAACAGGGGTGGGCAATTAATTTTCCCAAAGGGCCACATTAGAAACAGGGACTGTTGTGGAGGGCCGGACCAATAGGCTAAACTCAATTCAGCTCAATATTAATTTGATATATTTATAAAAAACAGTCAAATGTAGGGTATTAAATAAGCTGTGACTGATAACAGTAAATGTTATGATAAGAATATAAAAAATTAAAGCAGACATGGTACAAAATGCAGTTATATCAGTATTTAATCAACATCCACAAAAGCAATTGTGATTTTTTTTGCATGTTTTCACCATTTGTAAAAGAACAGCATTAAATGAACTTCATAAAGTGCTATTTCATTTGCAGCTTAATTACAGAATTAGCTTTTTTTCCAAAACATTTCTTAAGATGAAAATCTGAAGCAGACATAGATAGTACAAAATAACAACATAATGTCACTATTCGAACAATATACTCAAAGCAATTTTAAACAAAATGTGCATGTTTTTTGCCATTTGTTTTTCAGAACAGTAATAAATTCACTTTAAACAAAGTGTTATTATCCTTGTGTTTGTAGTTTTACAACTCCATTAGCTGTTTTTCAGTTATTTTTTTCTTGTTCAATGAGAGAAATCTAGTCTGTGCTTGGCTTGAACAAGTGCACTGAAGTCAGGTTGAATGTTTGAGGTGGATATGCGCAGGACAGCTGACAGGTGATCATCAGTGAGAGAAGATCTGCATCCTGATTTGTTAAACTTCATCACTGAAAATGTTTGTTCACATATGTAGGTCGATCCGAAGAGAACCAACATCTTCTGAGCATGCCTCCTCATGTGTGGAAAGTTCTCCTCTTTGAGAGAAGAATAGAAATCCAGCAGTGACACCGACTTGAAGTGCTCTGACAGCACTGTATCTGACTGCAGGTCAATGAGTTCGAGCTGAACATCACTAGGTGCACTGTCCACACTGCAAGTGAAGGGGGAAGAAATCATTTGCATCTCACCCTCAATTTTTTGGAAGTCTTGAAATCGCCTTGAAAACTCACCATGCAGTGCCAGTAGCATGGATGAGTACCTGTGGAGATGATCAGTTTGTGGTGTGGCTTCTTTCAGGGTTTGCATGTGGGTGAGAGTGTTACCCTCCAACTGGCCGGAGAGAAACTGCAACTTCCTCATGAAAGCCTTCACCAGGCTGTGCATTTCATGTGCAAATAGGCCCCTGCCCTGCAGTTTGGTGTTTAGTTCATTCATCAGTGCAGTCACATCAACAGCAAATGCAAGATCAGCCATCCAGTTTGCATCTGAGAGCTCTGGGATGTGTTTGCCTTTCATATCGATATCGACCTGACCGACTCACACTATGGACGTTGAGGCAGAACAGCACCAAACACGGAGCTGAAGCAATCTCTTTGTGCCTTTTCTCATTTATCTACCTGTATTTACCTGTATCTACGCGAGTTGGCGTCGGAGAGCTTCACCGGTGGCGCAGCACTGCAGCGACCCGGGCTTGTGCTTGTTGCTTTTATGTGTTTTTAAGTGCTTTTATGTGTTTTTAAGTGTTCGTTTTATTTTTGTTTGTTTTTTAAGAACATGTTTTGGTGCTTGTGACTTTGCGTGGAGCTGATCTCGGCGTGGATTGACAATTGACATGCAGAGAGCTCGGCCGTCTGAACCACAATTGTTTGTAGCCTGAGCCCCAACAATGGAAGCAAGTTTTTATATTGCACTGCTGTTCCTGATTTCTATCAGCGAACGCGTAATTCTCTGTCCTGCAACAAACATGGAACATGGATGTCGCGTCTACTCCAGAGATGCCTTACTGTCCCTCCGACCCACACCACGCCAATCCACACCACCGGAACATCTACCGGCAGCCATCCGAGCGACACACACCGGCACACGGCCACAACGCAAGCGAGGCAGACGGGGAGGTGTCCGAGAACGCCTCCGCCGGCGTAACAACAGACCACCGCTGCCGTCAATAATACTCAGCAACGTGCGATCGCTGACACCAAAGTTGGATGAGCTTCGTGTCAACCTAAAGAGCTGCTTTGAATACCGGGAATCCAACATCATGGTGTTCACCGAGACGTGGCTTCACCAAGGCGTCCCGGATTCCTTGCTCAACCTGGAAGGATTCTCACTCGTGCGAGCAGACCGCTCTGACGCATCCGGGAAGAGGAAAGGGGGTGGAGTCGGCGTGTACGTGAGTGACAAGTGGTGTAAACAGTTCACTGTGAAAAAAAACATATGCAGCCCCGATGTAGAAGTGCTGTGTTTATCAATGAGACCTCACTACCTGCCTAGGGAGTTTGGCAACATCATCATAGCCGCTGTTTATGTCCCACCCAGCGGCAATGCAGGCAGAGCTGCTGCGTGCATAGCAGAGTGCGCACATGAACAGCTGCAGCGCACACCCGGAGCTCCTGTTTTCTTTTTGGGGGACTTTAACCATTGTAAACTGGAGACTGCCTTGCTTTGAACAATTTGTAAAATGTGACACAGAAATAACAAGATTCTAGATAAATGTTATGGCAATATAAAGGGAGGATACTCAGCAAAACCAAAGCCCCCCCTTTCCAATTCAGATCACAACACCATACATCTAATACCCACATATAAATCTGTTTTTAAATCAATTAAACCTGAGCATAAGACAGTTAATGTGTGGTCAGATGACGCTATTGAAACATTAAAGGGGTGTTTTCTTTGCACAGACTGGTCTCTGTTCCATGCACTCGAACTTGATGAGGCAACAGTAACTATAACGGACTACATGGAGTTTTGTGTTGGCAATGTGGTTCCCAAGAAAAACATTGTAGTCTACCCCAATAACAAACCCTATGTAACAAAAGAAATAAAAGACTGTATAAATAGGAAAAAGCAGGCCTTTAGAAGTAAAGACAGAGCAGGACTGTCAGTTGTCCAAAAAGAACTCAAACAACTTCTCACTAATGCAAGAGAACAACATAGGCAAACAATGGAACATAACCTCAAAATGTCAAACACAAAAAAACTTTGGGACACAATGAAATCAGTCACTAATATGAACCCTGCAAAGAAACAAATCATCACCCTGGACGAGCAGCAAAAATCAAACGAGCTGAATGACTTTTACCTGAGATTCGACCGTCAAAACTTCTCTCAGGAGTGTGACAGTGTTCTGCAGTCCCTGCCAGACACTGATGACACCTGCTGCCTGGAAGTCGACCCGACCAGCATCCGCCGTCTCTTCAGTAGAGTACGTACGGGCAAGGCCGCAGGCCCTGACCGCCTGCCAGCTTTTCTGCTCAAAAGCTGTGCAGAGGAACTAACAACAGCATGGTGTCCAATATTCCAACAGTCACTTAACACTCACACAGTTCCAGCTCTGTGGAAGAAGTCAATTATAACTCCGGTGCCCAAAAAGCCCTGTGCCACAGTAAACAACGATTTCCGTCCCGTAGCTCTCACTTCGATTGTTATGAAATGTTTAGAAAAATTTGTTGTGTCACTGCTCATGAAGGATGTCGAGCCAAAGCTAGATGTGTACCAGTTTGCATATAAGCAGGAATGCAGTACTGATGATGCAATCCTTTGCATCTTGCACTTTATCTCCAAACACCTTGAGAACACAAAAGCTTATGCTAGAATTGTATTTGTTGATTTTAGCTCAGCTTTTAATACAGTGCAAATTCACATACTTTTAGAGAAGCTCAAATACATGAGTGTAAACACCAACTTGATTAAATGGTTCTACTCTTTTTTAACGAACAGAACACAGCAAGTGAAGGTCAACAGAACACTGTCAGACACCAAACAATGCAACACAGGAGTCCCACAGGGTTGCGTGTTATCACCAACCCTGTTCACATTGTACACCAATGATTGTAGGACTGTGCACCCTAACAATTATATGGTGAAATTTGCAGACGATACGGTAATTCTGAGCCTTCTACACAAGGATATGGACCCCTCTGTGTACCAGGATGAGATAGACCTATTCATTAAGTGGTGTGATTCCAACCACCTTATTCTAAATGTGACCAAAACACAGGAAATGGTTTTGGATCCAAGGAAAGTGACTGACCATGAGCCAGTGGTCATCAAAAATCAGAAAATCATCCAGGTGTCCTCTTATAAGTATTTAGGGGTTCACATTGATAATCTTCTCTGCTGGAAGACACATATTGACAACCTGTGCAATAGACTGCAACAGAGGCTATATTTTTTGCGAAGACTAAGACTGTACGGCGTAAGCAGCCACATCATGATGATTTTCTACAGTGCCATTGTAGAGAGCATCATTAGATATGGGATCACCTCATGGTTTGGCAACCTAACCGTTAAGCTAAAAAACAAACTGGCCGGCATGCATAAAACGGCAATGAAAATCGTAGGGAGGAAAGAATATGAGCCTATTCAGAGCATCTATGAGCAGGCAGTTAGGAAAAAAGCAAAGAAAATCATTTCCAACTCACAACACCCACTCTTTCCTGAATATGAAACCCTGCCATCAGGGAAAAGACTCCGGGTGCCGCTATGTAAATCTAACCGCCTTAAATTGTCATTTGTCCCAGCCTCCATTAAACTGACGAACAATGTGCAATAGAATAATGTGCAATAAATAGGTTAGCACTTTAGCACATATTACTTTAGCACATAGTACTTTAGCACATAGCACTTTAGAACTGCACTTTAGCACATAGCACTTCATCCATGAGCTCTAGTGCAATGCACACTAGTACTCTAGCTCCACACTGTAGATTTATATGCTTTACATCAAAGTGCCATTTAAAGTCTATCAAGCTCCATGTTCTTAATGTTTAAATGTTAGTTTGTCTGGTTGTGTTTGTGTCTGTGGTTGTGTTTTTGTTCTGTTGTACTCTGAATGTTTCAGAAAGCAATGATGTACTGTGCCCAAGACAAAGTTTCCCCACGGGGACAATAAAGTTTAACCTAACCTAACCTAATATCGCAAAACTCTCGAATCTCTGCTCTCAGGTCCCATACTCTTTTAAGCACCTTGCCCAGGCTGAGCCACCTGACAGCTGTGTGGTAGCCAATGTCACCATGTTCATTTTCATGCTCCTCCAAAAGTGACACAAACTGCCTGTGATTTAATGCTCTTGCCCTGATGAAGTTAACTGTTTTAGTTATAACATCAATAACATGGTTTAGTTTTAGCACGGACTTACACAACACATTCTGATGTATAATACAATGCAAAAATACCAATTTCTGTTCTGAGTTCACTTCAGTCACTTTATCTTGCATCCGTTTCAAAAGTCTCCGGGCATATAAGCGCAGCAGAGTCCACCAAACACTCTTTAATAAACTCCCCTTCGGAAAATGGCTTACTTTTTTTGGCGATTTTGTGGGCTATCACAAAGCTGGTCTTGGCTGCTGCATCCCTTGATGTGTACCGCTTGGTAAAACAGCCTTGTTGCTTTCGCAGTTTAGCTAGCAAAGCTTCAGATGCCCGTGCGCGATCTCCATCAGTCAAGTCGCCGTATTTCTCTGCGTGTTTAGTAGTGTAGTGGCGATTCAAATTATAATCCTTTAACACAGCGACCTGTTCTCCACAGACTAAGCACACGGCTTTACCTTTGACTTCAGTGGATAAATACTTAGACGTCCATATTTGGTTCAAAACTCGGCAATCTGTATTGGCCTTTCTTTTTTTCGCATGAGCTGACATTCTTCAGCCCATTCAGGTCAGCGCTAAGGTCTCCTGTGAGCTCAGTTAGTAGCCAGTTCGCGGCTCATGGACGGGGTTCTTCTTCTACCTATTTTTATTTGCGACTTGCAACCAGAGACGAAGAAGCTGCATACGCGCGCAAAAATAAAGCAACATCAAAAGTCGCCTTCATAATAAAAGCAGTGCAGTTGTATTCATATACATTTATTTACATTTGATTGTGAAATCCCCGCTGAGCTCACGCGGGCCACTTAAAAACGGTCATGCAATGCCCAGGTCTGCCCTAGAAAGAAGCTACTGTAACAACGTTGTCACTGGCAATATTTCAGATGGAATCGCGATTCAAGCAGTATGCCTAAATATGCCCCCCAAAACGTAAATAAATTCGACATTAATTTAGGGGAAAATGGCTATTTCAAAAGAAGTTTGCAAGGCAAGCTGGCTGCTGTTGCTATAGCCACGCTTCACTGATTGTTTGAAAGGTCTGGAAATGAGGACAGTACTAGACACTGCCAGTGGGCGACCGAGTCTGACTCTGAGGCTAACGTCAAAACAAGATGCGGTCTCACTCAAATTCCAAGTTTCACACAAATCACAAAAATATGCTGACCCGCTGTCTTCACAATAGTCATATCGTCATAACAATGCCCTCCTTCTGTTTTTTTGGTACAATCTCACCGAACAAAGAACGAAAATACTAATATGACGCTTTCTACCATGGCTGCCGCCTAAGACTAGGCAGTCTAACGGGCGACCCGCACTCGCTCAAATTTCAAAGACTTTCACGACCTAAATCAAAAATCCCAGATTTCAGTTCCACTCAAAATCGCTTTCCCAACAAAGCCAAATGGTTGGCATTTTTTCAGGGTGGTATTTTACACTCACAATCCAAACTCCAACTTGCGTGCTATTACAAAAATTCTACTATACTACTACTATACTACTACTCTAGAGTGTATTGTGTCTGCTGAAGTTAACATCGTGAATCTTCTCATAGTAAGTAATTCAGACTTGTTTCATTTTTTGTCGTTTACACTGAAACTGTGTCAGAGTAGAATTAAGTAAGAAGATAGTTGTTATAACAGGCCGTTAGGAGAGCTAGCCACTAAGCTAGAGATCGATTTAAATTGCAAGTTTCTATCTGTACTGTCGGGCTCCGCCGTGAGCGTTTCCAAGTGGGCGGGTTGTTGACATAATTAGGGCCATTGATAGGCTGTGCTTAAATAGCCCTGAATCTGTATTTTGGATCAGAGTGTATTGTGTCTGCTGAAGTTAACATCGTGAATCTTCTCATAGTAAGTAATTCAGACTTGTTTCATTTTTTGTCGTTTACACTGAAACTGTGTCAGAGTAGAATTAAGTAAGAAGATAGTTGTTATAACAGGCCGTTAGGAGAGCTAGCCACTAAGCTAGAGATCGATTTAAATTGCAAGTTTCTATCTGTACTGTCGGGCTCCGCCGTGAGCGTTTCCAAGTGGGCGGGTTGTTGACATAATTAGGGCCATTGTCAGCTGCGCTTTGCATACTTAAGGCAGCTAGCACTCCAGTGGCAGCCTCGCCTGGCAACCTCGGGCACTAAGACTCGGGCAACAAGAGGAGTCTTCCGCGGGAGTCATCCGAGGAAGGCCGACGAGGCGGATCACCTGTTCCGATAAGTATCCCCCTATTTTTATTATTTTCTACCTAGAACACATTTATAGCTAGCATGTGCTTTTTCAGCATTTCCCGTTCACTGCAACACCCGCAGACGTAGACGTAGATATGTCACGAAGTATATACGTTCCACTTCTAACTTTAGCTACCTCTCTAGATCTTCTCCACCTGCTCTCTCTCTTTCTATAGGACTCTGGAACTGCCAGTCTGCTGTAAAAAAGGCCCACTTCATTCCAGCGTTAGCATCCCATGCTTCTCTTGATGCCCTCGCGCTAACAGAGACATGGATCCTACCAGAGAACACTGCAACTCCAGCTGCTCTCTCTGTCAACCACTCGTTCTCCCACTCTCCTCGCCTAACTGGACGAGGAGGCGGGACAGGTCTGCTTCTTTCCCCACATATTAAATGCACATCCACCCCACTCTCTTTTACTGCCAAATCATTTGAACACCACTATGTGATGCTAACTGATCCTATCAAAGCATTTTTAATTGTCCTCTATCGCCCACCAGGGCCCCTAGCTGACTTTGTGGAGGAGCTGGACATGCTCCTCAGCGCCCTCCCGGATGATGGAACACCGCTGATACTTCTTGGGGACTTCAACATCCATCTCGATGGAACGCAGGCTGTTGACTTCAAGTCTCTCCTGACCTCCTTCGACCTGACGTTGCTCAACACACCAGCAACCCACCAGGCAGGAAAACAGCTGGACCTCGTCCTGACACGTAACTGTATCACTGACCTAACCTCTGTAACCCCACTACACATCTCTGATCACTACTTTATCCAATTCTCTATATCTCTCCCTCCAACTCTTCCTACCTCCCCTCCCCTCGTAACTTTCAGACGCAATCTCCGCTCCCTATCCCCCTCGCACTTCTCCTCCATTGTAACATCCTCCCTCCCTCCTATTAACGAGTTCATGTCCCACCCCACCGACACTGCCACTAACATGCTGTTATCCACATTAACTGAATCACTTGACACCCTCTGCCCCCTGTCAACTAGGCCTGCGCGATCTTCTCCCTCCTGCCCGTGGCTCACTGATGTTATTCGTGAAGAACGTTCCACCCTTCGAGCGGCTGAGAGGAGATGGCGCAAGTCTAACGACAGTCTAGACCTTGATAAGTATCACTCCCTCCTCAAATCCTTCTCTGCCCATATAACTGATGCTAAAACTCACTACTTCTTGAACAAAATTAACTCTGCCTCAAACCCTCACAAACTTTTCTCTACCTTCTCCACCCTCCTTAACCCACCTCCCCCACCCCCTCCCTCCACTCTGACAGCAGACGACTTCTTTGAGAAAAAAGTTGCTGACATTAGCAGTCGGTTCCCTGAACCAACCTTTCCTATTCACTCACCTTCTATGACTGACCCTACTAAATGTCTCAACTCTTTCTCGGCCCTATCTGAGGCAGAGATCTCTGACCTCATTCTCTCTCATCGCCCCACCTCCTGTCCCCTTGATCCAGTCCCCTCCCCTCTCTTTCAAACCATCTCTCCCTCCATCATAACATTCCTTCTCCATGTCCTCAACTCTTCTCTTACTTCTGGCACTTTCCCCTCTGCCTTCAAACAGGCCAGAGTTAGACCCCTACTCAAAAAACCCTCCCTTAACCCAGCTGTCCTCCAGAACTACAGACCGGTATCACTTCTACCCTTCTTTTCTAAAACAATTGAACGCGCTGTATCTAACCAACTGTCAAACTTTCTCACTCAGAACAACCTGCTTGACCCCCACCAATCGGGCTTCAAGACGGGCCACTCCACTGAAACTGCCCTCCTGTCGGTCACCACGGCCCTCCAGTCTGCCAGAGCGGCCTCGAGGTCATCGGTCATCATTCTGCTGGACCTCTCTGCAGCATTTGATACGGTTAACCATCGGATCCTGCTCGCCAGACTCTCCGAGATGGGCATCACTGGCACTGCACTTCAGTGGATCTCGTCCTACCTGTCGGGAAGATCCTACCGGGTCTCCTGGGGAGGCGATGTGTTTGACCCCCACCAGCTCTCCACTGGTGTCCCACAGGGCTCCGTCCTTGGACCCCTCCTCTTCTCCCTGTACACCACCTCGCTTGGACCAATCATCACCTCCCATGGCTTCTCCTACCACTGCTACGCTGACGACACCCAGCTCTACCTGTCGTTCCCCCCGACCGATCTGGGGATCGCAGCCAGGATTGAGGCCTGCCTCACAGACAACTCCGCCTGGATGACCAAGCACCACCTCCAGCTGAACCTCGCCAAAACCGAACTCCTCATCATCCCGGCCAAACCGTCCATCTCCCATGATCTCTCAATCACCCTGGGATCTGCGACGGTGACCCCTTCATCCTCTGCCAGGAACCTCGGAGTTACCATGGATGACGAGCTGTCCCTCACAGCCCACATCGCTGCTGTCTCCCGGTCGTGTAGATTCACCCTCTACAACATCCGGAAGATCAGGAGATACCTGTCTGAGCACTCCACCCAGCTGCTGGTCCAGGCACTTGTCCTCTCCAAGTTGGACTACTGCAACTCGCTGCTCGCCGGGCTCCCAGCATGCGCAACCCGCCCTCTCCAGAGGATTCAGAACGCAGCGGCCCGTCTGGTCTTCAACCTACCCAGACGCTCCCATGTTACCCCGCTCCTCGTCTCCCTTCACTGGCTGCCCGTCACGGCCCGTATCAGATTCAAGACCCTGGTACTGACCTTCCGAGCGGTGAATGGGACTGCACCCGACTACATCAAGTCTCTCCTCCAGCCCTACACCCCCTCCCGCCACCTTCGGTCCTCCTCTGACAACCGTCTGGTGGTCCCACCGCTCAAGACCGCCCGGTCCCAACACAAGCTCTTCCCCTGTCTGGCCCCCCAGTGGTGGAATCAACTCCCCACCTCCATCAGAGACACTGACTGTCTCCCCACCTTCAAGAATAGGCTCAAGACACACTTGTTCCGGGAATACAACGGTACCTAGGAAAGATCTGCTGGACATGATGTTAGTCTCTTCCAGGATCACAAGGACTCTGACTTAGAGAGCTGCTGCTCTTGTCGGTTAGCTGTAACTGATTAAAATTATTGTACTCGCTGTGAGGTAGTTTACTGCTGTTTGCTCTTCCACAGGTGCACTTTTAGATTCATGTTGTCCAATTGTAACTTGTTTAACTTCATGCTCTTATGATTTTTCCCTTTGGCACTTATTTTTGTTTTTTTCACAATGCATGATTCATGTTTGACTACTTGCAATGTTGGGGATATCTCGTTGTTATGATCAGTGACCTATGCACTTTTGTAAAGCTCTCTCTTGGAAGTCGCTTTGGATAAAAGCGTCTGCTAAATGAATAAATGTACTATGACCCTTTCTAGCATGACTGCTGCCTAAGACTAGGCCGTCTCACGGGCGACCAGCACTCGCTGATATTTGAAAGACTTCCACAACCTAAATAAAAAATCAGAGATGTCAGTTCCACTCGAAATCGCTTTCTCAACAAAACCCAATGGTTGGGATTTTTTGGGGGGTGGTACTTTTTCACTCATAATCTAAACTCCAATTTGCGTGCTAGAACGTCTCTATCACATTGTATCCATGCGTCGTTGCTAATGTGTTTAGGCTAGAACTGAGTAGCCTGGCTCTGCCCACCGACGTACTTCCGCTCAATTTTGATTTCGCTTCTGTACTGGGTCTGGGTCTTCGGTACGCATTTCAGATCTTGGAAATAGATTTACTATTTGGCCCAATCAGCGAACAGAGGGAGTGGCTGAGAACGATAACGTTGATGTCGTGCGCTAGTTTGTGTTGTAGTTCCGTAATGGCGGCGGAGTAAGATGCGAGCGAAGCCATTCGGTCCGTTGTGGCAACACTCTTGGTTATGCTTGGTGGCAATGATGTTGTGGCCCTTCTCCCCACGGGGTTCGGGAAAGGTTAGATTTTCCAGATACGGCAGTTAGCTCCGTTACAGTAGTGGTGCAGGAGTTGGCTAAGGCGAACGCTAGCCATTGGTTATGGCAGATCAGAGTGGCTCTGGGCAGATCCAATAGTTTTAAACTTCCACAGAGTACCCGCCTACAAGGAAGTCAACGTTTGTCAATGGAGCGGAGCCAGACCCTCTGTACAAATGAAATATGTACGAGAGTCTGGTTAGGACCAGGCTTAGAACTGAGTACCCTTTGCCGACAAAATACACTTTTTGCCACAAAAACGTTGTATGGTCCTAAACTGTGCAACGGAACGTAAATTCTAATACAAGCAACTCAATCGAGACCAAGACTAAACTTTTGACATCGACGTTTTCTATGTAGTCCAAATATTGACCGAGCCTTAGGCAAAAAGAATAAAAACAATAAGATATATGTGAGATAACAAAGGATGTGCTTGACGAAGTGGTGACACACCCAATTATCACAATAATAAACTAGAGAGCATACAATTTCTGGGGAAATTGTGAGGGTGTGCCTGCATATTTTCAAGCATTTAGCCTACTCATAGTCTATTGCATAATAATTCATTAAGAACACCCTTGGAAAGAAGCTACTGTAACAACGTTATCACTGGAAATATTTCTGATGGAATCGCGATTCAAACAGTAGCTCTGTCTGCTAACTTATGACATGCCCGCAAAAACGTAAATACGCTTGACATTTATTCAGTGGAAAATCGCTCATGCATAAAAAGCTCAATAGCGATCATTGTCAGTAATAACACAAAAAGCGATATAGCCCTTTGTGGAGAAGCTGCCCCGGTAAATTGTATACTACAGTGTTCGAGTCTTGGTTGCGATCGTTGGTTGAACGTTCCGTTGTACGGTTTAGGCTGAAATTAAATATTGCTTTCATGAACAGATTGACGGCTGTGTCAATGAAGTTCGGGTTAGTAGTCAGACAGTTTCACCTATTGAAATACTTTTGATTTAAGGGAGTGCCGAACATTTTCTGTCGACGTTTGACTCCCTACTGTAAACAGCTGTGGATGTTTTTGTTAGCTACACAGTGTCTCGCGTAGGCTACAGCGTTGCAGTACTGGTTTGAAATCACAGGTAATGATTATTTCACCAACAAATCGTTTACTTGTAATCTAATGTCATAATAAATCGTACAACGAAAATGTATTTGTGAGTAATGTTTATTTTAACGATTGAAAACAGACGCAGCCTAGACCGCTGTAGTATGTGTTGCCCGGGCAACATAGGCTAATGTCATGATGCTAATGCTTCAGTGAAATAGTAGACTACCGTTTCCGAAAGTCGATGTAGTTCCTCAATAATATTTGCTTATATTGTACATTACACTTAACAATTGTGTTTCATATCAGAAAGTAACATTAGTAAATAGTTATCAATCACCCTGGCCTCTTTGCTTGTGGCGTTTCTGCAGCTGCCTTGCAGTATCGTTAAAGCTATAGTTAGCCTATAGCAATCTCCCAGAAGTTAACAAGCTGCTAAACTAATGTTAGGCTAGAGGTAGTCACGCGTGTTTCGTGACGTTAGTAGCGTCAGTGACTGTGGCTAGCAAGTTAGCCAGGTAAATAAAAAGACAAGCAACTCAATGGCTACCAACTTTTGACATGACGTTTTCTAAGTAATCAAAATATTGACGGATGCTAGGGGGGGGGCACGATACGATCCTTTCTGTGCTGCAACAGTCTTCTATGCACGTCGTATCTAATGCGTCGTTGCTAACATGTGCCGACGCTGTGACGTAGGCTATTATAACTGAGTAGTCTACCCTTTGCCGACAAAATCAACTTTATGCCACAAAAACGTTGTATGGTCCTAAACTGTGCAACGGAACGTACATAAAAGTAATAGCAACTCAATCGGGACCAAGACGAAACTTTGGACGTCGACGTTTTCTATGTAGTCCAAATATTGACCGAGGAGTAGGGGGGCAAAAATAATAATAATAATAATATATATGTGAGATTACAAAGGATGGCCACGTCGATGACGTGGCACACCCAATAAACAATATAACCAGGGGCCTGTACTACGAATCAAGATCAACATGCTCTGGATTACTTTCAGTTACCCGGCTACACAAAGCGTAACAATCGCAATCACGATAAGTGGTATCACGACGGCGGTTATCAACTCTCTAACTCGACCCAGATCTTTTCAATCTAGAGACGTGCGCGTTCACATAAAGGGGCGGTTTTTGCACCGTATGTCCAATCGCAAACATGGACAGAACAAGAGCCGCATATTTTACTCAGGAGGAGCAGACAATTATAATGCAAATTTATGAAACGTATACAAATATTATATTGGCTAAAAGTAACACCGTTGTTGCTGCAAATCAAGAAAAAAGCTGGCAGATAATTGCTGACGCGGTTAATGCGTAGGCTACGTTAATTAACTTATTGATATCACTGGCCCGGGCACAAGATGTGACCTAATTACACTTGTGCGTTCCATAACGTTAAACCTTTGTTGTTGTAATATTTTAGTTGCAACCCTGGCAGTGCCTAACGTTCCTGGGAACAAATAAAAAATAAGTACAAGAACATCATTCAAACCGGTAAGTAGCAGTAGGCAATACTTGCACATATTTTAAGGCCAACAAGTACACGGCTGAATTGTCTGAGTCAGTCCCTTTTGTAGGATATTGGTATACAAAGGGCCTATAGAACAATGAAATTGCTTGCAGCCAACAGGAAGAAAGGTGACATGAAGAAAACTGGCAAACGTCCAAAGGACTTCACTCCTGCTGAGGAGCTGGCCCTCTCCAGCAATCAGGGTCGGCCAATTATGGACGGAGTGCAAGGGGGCATTTGTTCAGACCCTGGTGGCAGCAGCTCGGCAACCCAGCCATATGTACAGGGTATGTTTCAAGTAGTCTTTATGACAATGTTAATTCAACAATTATTTATGAATATTGTTGGAGTGAAATGTATTACTGTACTCTGCAGTGACAGGAAATACAGTGGTGTTGCTGCCACCACCACGCACTGTCGTCCCACTGTGCCATACAGAGGTAACGGTGAAACTAATAGTGATACGCCAGTATGTATGCCATATGTGGTTGCTGAATATAGGCCAGGTAGGCCAAATAGGCCAGGTAGTCTCAGGTAGAGGTCCTAGATGAAGAAACTCTGTCTGCCAGCTCAGAGAACGCTTTGGGGGTACACTTGAGTCTTTTCACCACTTGCAACACAAATGGAGTGTGTGAACGTGTGGCTGTGATTGAAGTGTCTGTAATGACTTGCTCATGGTGGTCTGAACATAAGAAAACAAGTCCTTAAAGTGCTCATTTCAAATATGACTCAATTGATTAAATTGCTATGGTGTTAAACTCAGCAGGAAGAGGAACTTCTTCCTCCCCTAGGGGCCTCCACCTCAAGGCCAAGTCAAAGACATGGGGTAAGCAATGAACCTTGAAACACAGTAGTCAAATGGATACCTTCAACTTTCTCCAAGTGTGCCTTGCAAAGGGACAATGTTCTTCATTTGTTTCAGGTTGGAGCAGACAATGTGAGGGCCCTCTACAAGAGGACCCTGGAGCTCGATATCGAGCATAAAATTATTTTAATAAAGAAGACGAGGCTGGAGATAGAAAAACTTCAATATGAGAAGAAGGTACATGACTGAATGTATGAATGAATTACAATAAACTTGGTTACAGTGACATTCTTTTTCTGTGTTCCTAGAAAAGGGAGAACACATGACAATGTATTTTATTTTCTATGTTTTGGTCTTTTTATACCTTTTTTGTGGCTTGTAGGGAGAGCGGGGTATTGTGGGACACCGGGTAATGTGAGACACCCCCTGTATCTAGGCAACGGAACACATTTGTGGTCATGTGAGCATTATGTTTTCAAGCCCCTCCCATTCCCCACTTGCCATGAAGGAGAAGTTGGTGCTGGTGCTGTGGTAAGCATGTTTTTTCACAAAAATGTGTTTTTTGCATGTAAAAGTAAATTTTCTTGCTGTGAATTAAATAAACTGTTGTGTCAAAGCAAATTGATTCAGGTAGAAACATTTATACCATACATGTTGATGAACTTCCAACATAAAACCATGTGGTTGATGCTAGCTGAAGATTAGCCTGAATTGCTAAGAGATGTGTTTTTTTTCTAAAATAGTGGCTGTGGGGTAAAGTGAGACAAATGCTGTGGGGTAAAGTGAGACACTGTCTCACTTTACCCCACCATGAAGCACAAGTTAAGTTTAGTCTTAAACATATTTTAGTGTAAAATTACATTACATATGTTTTATTTTTAATGTCATAAACATTGTAGAAAAGCTATCATGCCAAGAAACTACACCAGGAAGACAACCTGGGGCCAAACACCCCTCGCAGAGATGGAGAGTGCAGCCGCTGAGGTTATGCAAGGAAAGAAGACCTTAAGAAAAGCTGGAAGGGATAGAAATATTGACAAGACAACCCTCCAAAGATTCATAAAGAAAAAAGAGAAAGGGGAAGTAAAATCAGTAGCCTGGGGTGCAGTAGCTGAGGCAAAGAGAATATTCACAGATGAGATGGAGGAGGAGCTTGCCAAACACTTGAAACAACTAGCTGACCAGTTCCATGGCCTTGCTCCAGTTAAGTGCCGTGAACTGGCATTTGAATATGCAGAGAAAAACAATATCCCTGCCCCTGCCAATTGGACAGAGAAACAATGTGCAGGTAGGCTAAGGTGTGCAAGAGATCACATGATTCTGTAGGTTAACTGATCTTGCCACCAAGCTAAATCTTATAATAATGAATTCTCTACTCTTTAGGAGAAGAGTGGTTTGGCAGCTTCCTAGCACGTCGCCATCTCTCTGTCCGTACTCCGGAGGCAACATCCCTGGGAAGGGCTACAGCCTTCAATAAAACTACAGTGGGGGAGTTTTTGAAAATCTGGCTGTAGTGATGGACAGGTGACAATTCATTCTTTAGTTGCAAATTGTTTATGGAGGCTTTACCTGTAAGATTTGGTTTTAATTCTTGCCTTTCTTCTTTAACAGGCACACATTCCCTCCACACATGATTTATAATGTGGATGAAACAGGTGTCTTTACAGTACAAAAGCCACGGCGGGTAAGCTACACATGATACACTGGAGAGCACCAGACTGATGCTGAGTGGCTTGTGATAATGACCAGCTAGCTATTGTCAGAATGCTGAAACTAATTATATTAGTAATGTTGTGAGCCTGTGAACTGGAAAAAAATTAATGGACTGATTGCACATGCCATTGATTCTTAACTTTCTATTTGATTCAGGTTGTGGCAGAGAAAGGAAAAAAGCAAGTTGGTTCTATCACATCGGCTGAGAGAGGAGAACTGGTGACTGTGGTGTGTGCAGTGAATGCTGCTGGGAATGCCATACCTCCCATGTTTATCTTCCCCAGAGTTAGGTTTAAGGACCACTTCATGATAGGAGCACCTCCTGGAGCCAAAGGTGCCTCCACCAGAACAGGATGGATGAATGAAGACACCTGGCCTGAGTTCCTTGATCACCTGATACAGCACACCAAGTGCACTCCTGACCATCCCATGCTGCTAATCCTCGATAATCTTAAAGCTCACATCTCACTCAAGGCAGTAGAAAAAGCAAAGAGCAATGGTATTATTCTGGTCACCCTTCCACCCCACACATCCCATCGCATGCAGCCTCTCGACGTGACCGTGTTTGGCCCGTTCAAGACCCTATACAGCCGAGCTCTTGATGGGTGCATGAGATCTAACCCTGGCAAAACAGTCTCCATCTACCAGATTGCAGGACTTGTGAATGAGGCCTTCTTGTCAGCAGTGACACCACGGAATATCACTTCTGGATTCAAGTCCACTGGGATTTTCCCATATAACCGAAATATTTTCCCTGAGGAAGCGTTTGCACCATCCATGGTGTCAGACCGGCCAAATCCTGAGCTGCAGCCTGCATCCACTGGTCCATCCACTTCAGATGATCCGGATGGTCCACGCCCTGCAGATGAACCACCTGCTGCAGATGATCCAGCTGCAGATGAACCACCTGCTGCAGATGATCCACTCGCTGATGCAGGTCCATCCACTGCGCATGGTCCACATGGATGTGTCTCGCCAGCTGACTCAGATGTGCCACGTGTTCCCAGCCGATGTGGATATGTGTCTCCTCGGGAAATCCTACCACTTCCCAAATGTCCCCCCAGAGCACAAACCAAGAGAAAGCGTGTGAAGACAGCCATCCTAACTGATACTCCTGAGAAGCAGGCACTAGAAAAGGCTAATGAAGAGAGACAAAAGAAACTGGCAGGGAAAAAGCAAAATAGCAAAGAAAAGGGAAAACCGAAAAGGAAAGCACCCAAAAAGAAAATCATAGATAGCGACTCTGAGGAGAGTGATGTCCCTGTCCCACTTGATGAGTTTGACAAAGAGAGCTCTGAGGATGAGAGAAGTGATCCTGGAAACGCAGATCTGTCCGTGGGTGACTTTGTCCTAGTTAACTTTGCAACCAAACACAGGAGTCTCCGGTACATTGGCATAGTTGAGAAAGTTGAGGATGACGAAGTTCTTACACAATTCCTCAGAAGAATCCAGGGAAACAAGAAAGAGTGGGAGAGACCCACGTTTGCTATAAAGGAAAATGATGTTGCACATGTTCCTAAATGTGATGTGGTGAAGAAGCTGCCTCAACCTAATAGGCCTGGAGGAACCACACGGAGAGAGCAACTCTTCACCTTTCCCTGTAACCTTCAGGGCTGGAATGTAGAGTAGGCCTTGTTATAGAGTATGAGGCTGATGTTCTAATCCAGGTGAGTCTTGTGTTCTGAGTCCCAGGCTGTTCTAGCTGGTTCTGATTATGGTCCCATGACTGTGTTCTAATCTAACTGGTTGTCATTTGAATGCTAATAAAAACATTTTGTCATAATTATATTATGTTGTATATGATTTTGTTCTGAGTTACTTTCAAGTGTTTAAAAAAATGTGCTTACTTAACCAATCCCCATGATTCTGTTACTAGTCCGATATTAGTTTTGGAATGTGTGGTTGTCAATCTAGCTGTCAGGATTCTAACTGTTACAACATGTGTTGTTATGGTAGTTTTAAAGTGGAAAAAGTAAGTGGATCAGTTTACCCCCTTGATTTCTCTGGTCTGTCTCACTTTACCCCTAAGATGGGGTAAAGTGAGACACAAGACCACTTTTTTTAAAACAATCATATTTTCACTGTCCTTTGTCCTGAAGACATTCTGATCATTTACATGGCTAGGAAACATCCTGAATTAATGGGAAATGTGTACATTTTACTGATATATCATTTTAGCTCGCCTAGAGGTGAGCAAATGTAAAAAATGTCTCACATTACCCCGCTCTCCCTACCAAAGATTTATTTTGTGCCTTCGTTTTTTGAAGAGGTTTTCAACATTTCTTTCAATGTTCTATTTATTGCTTTTGAAAATTACAAATAAATGTGAAAACATCCAAATTCAATGACAGTAGTGAAATGATCATTTATTGAACTTGCACCAAGCTCCACATCTTCTATGAACGGTGACGCATTATCCTCAAAAATGTAGAATCCATCGTACGACGAATCTTAGTTTTACGGGCCGTTCCCAAAGACATCGTAGCTAAAGTGTCTCTTGAAAATTTGTAGCTCTTGAAAGCGCATAGACTAGCCTACTCCTTACGAGCAAGTTTGGGAAATGCACAAAATAAATATTGATGGTTTCGTTTTTTGCTTGATCGTTTCTACGATCCATCTCCTATTGGGAAACGCAGGCCAGGTTAGCCGTTCAGCATGTGTTACCATGGCGATCTACCCCGGTCACAAGTGATCCACTGTCGTGATACAGAAAACCCTGGGTTGAACCTGAAGTTACCTCGCTAACTCCAAATCTTTATTCGTAGTACAGGCCACAGGTTATGCAACATAACTGGGTAAGTTGCCATAGCCTGACGTTGTCATACTCATAATTCTGGTCAGAATATGAGTCTGAAAACTCTCCGTTGGGCTGTGACTATGGGGTGTTTTAAACGAACCCGGAAAACAAATGCCTCTTCGCTCAATTGGATAGACCTGATAAATTAAACTTTTACCAAACCCCGTAGGAAGGACGGCAAAAACATATTTTCCATCGACAAATGCCTCAATTGCGTTTCTCTGTTCCTCTTAAATTAATCCGCTGTCGATGTCTCCTAAAATAGACTCGATGGCAGAATCATAACATCTCAGCTCTCCAGCGGTAGCCATGTTTGTTGAAAACAAATTCAACTCAAGCGCTATTTTGTGACGTGGTTGACAACGTTACTGTTGATCATCTGTCCATCATCGTATAAAACCCGCCCTGACAATTTGATTGGTCCGAACAGCTCCTGTTCGGAATATAGTGTTTTCCCGACCGAGCCCCCCGAGATCCAACTTCCCGACCAAATTATTTTGTGGGCGGGGATAGGTTTGGCTGGCTAAAGTTAACCCACCAGCTGATTCACAATGTTGCAGCAACCCACTGGCAATGTTGCTACAATGCAGCTGGGGAGTTAAGTTACCCGGGTATGTCACATAACATGCTTTCTGGAATACCCCCCAGTAAGACACTATTTAATTCATCACATTCAGTGGAACTGAGATCAAAGACAGGATTGTTGTTTGTCATAAATAAAAACATAAATAAAAACAAAACAAAGATTCTACACACCAATATTTACAAACACTCTGGGATATCAGTTCCAACTGTATACAGTTCAATCTTCAATTACATCTATGTGAGCACAGTGTGTGAGAGTGTGTGTGGGCTATTCTACCTGACACAGGGACACTGAGGAGTCAGAACAAACCCAGAACCCAGGATAGAGGGGCTCAGTGAATGTGCTGTGAAATGTGTGCAGGTGGGTCAGTGTGTCAGAGGAGACTGTGTAGAAGGACAGAGTGCCGGCCGGCCAGTCCAGATACACTCCTACTCTGTGGGAGCTGGAGGGGGGGTCAGGTATGGCAGTGCTCTTCTTATTGTGCCTGGCAGAGTAACTGTAATCAACACAGTACAGACTCCAGGACTTGTTATTGTATCCAAGCACACAGTCATCACCCCTTCCTCTCCTGATGATTCCTTTATATGTCACTGCTATAGAAACCCCTCCTCCACTCCACTCTGCCTCCCAGTAACAGCGCCCAGACAGACCCTCTCTACACAGCACCTGTGGCCAGTTCTCAAATCTCTCTGGGTGATCAGGATACAGCTGCTTCTCTCTACTACATGTCAACTTTCTGTTCTTCTCAGACAGAGATAGGTGTCTGTGTGCTGTGCTTGGGTCCAGTGTGAGCTCACAGGCATCTGATGGGGGAGACCAAGACACAATATATTACTGATCATCATCATTCACATTAGAATGTCTCCCTCTTCCTGCTCTGTCTCTCTCTCTCTTACTCTCTCTCCACCCTTCCTCTCTCTTTCTATCTGTATTTCTGTTCCAACCTCTCTACCCTGCTCTCTGTCCCTCCATTCCTCTCTTCCACTCTTCCACCCACCCTCCCTTTCATTCTCTCTCATTCTGTTCTCCCTCACATGCAGTGCTGTAGTGGAGGGTAAACGCCGTTTACGCACCTCTGGAATTTTGGAAATAGCGTTTACCCACCTCTAAATAGCGTTTACCCACCTCTAAGTGGCGTTTACGCACCTCAAAGTTCCCTGCGCCTTGTATTCTTCCGTTGGAATAATCAGAAATAAACTTGGTGTAATTTTAAAACAGCTAAAACTACGTTTCCTATTGTTGAACATACACGCTGTAGTCTGAATCAGAGCCATAGAAAAAGAGAGTTGCGACACTTCCATAGACTCCCATTGTTATCGAGGAATGCGGAAGTAAAGCGACCATGAGGCGACCAATAGTTCCTAGCATCGTATTTTCCACCCGTTGAACCCCATTCGTTTTCAGTGTCTTCGAAGTTAGTTAGCTGGTAAATTGACGAAAATCCTGAATTTTTTCATATTTTTATCACCACATATCAATTGTTATTAGTAGTATTTCTTATAGCTAGCTTTAGATAAAAAAATCGTAAGATTATAACTTGTTAGATTCTAAATGCAGTTAGAGCTAGTAGGTCTAGTATCTAACGTAGAGCTAAGCAACACTTTTACTGATAGCTAGAGAGCACGGGTTTCATAACCAGAAGTCCGTTCGTTTGTAGTCTGTCATATTAGTTCTAGTTATTGGTGTTCGTTGGCATACAAAGTTAGTCTTCTCTTATTAGTCTATAGTACATCTGATTATAGATAGCAACACTGAATTGCAGATCGTCCAGCTAGCTCTCTTGAACAGTTGCTGGTGATAATGGTTAGATTCAACTTGCATCAAGTAGGCCTACTACAAATATAAGTGTTGTTAATGTGGTAAATTGTAAGTGGGCAGAAGTTTAACAAGTCCCATTTACTTCAACAGTCAAAGGTTAAACATTAAGTGGAACAATATAGTCCTCATTAGGCTACTGTTTGGTATGTACAGAACTGGTACAGTATGGTAGCTTGCATAGCCATTTCTAGCTCAGCTTCACAATATTGTGTTATGTATTATAAGTGAACGTAATACATACATGTTAATAAAGTAGCAGACATACATGATACAACAAACCAGTAACCAATTGACATTATGTGTTAATATACCGTTAATATATATATATATATAGGTGAATCGAGTTGGTGCTTCTGTCTGTCCCGCCGAAAACCATTCAAACAGGTTGACAGCAGTGGGTTTTTTTTAACAACAGCGAGCTACCGGAACCACGTGACAAAAAAGCTCTAGCTTTTTTCCAGCGTTTCACTGGCAGTGAGTGTTCACAGTGTTGTATTTCACTCCATTTTACACCAAAAACGTCAGGGAGGACTTCCTTTTGTAGATACGAGTCAGCCGAAGATAGCCAGAATGTCGGATGTCTTCAAACGAGCTTGTTTCAATTAGTAATTTGCCTGAGAAAGCGACTTCCGTTGGCCAGCTTCATTGAAAACAATTCAAACAGGTTGACAGCAGTGGAGTTGCTAGGAACTATTGAGAGCTACATGAACCACGTGATCACGTGTCGGCGAGATCATAGCGTGTCGCAACTCTCTTTTTCTATGGCTCTGGTCTGAATCATTGTTTTCACGTGACGTCACGCTCCAATGGACACGCCCCCCTGGAGGGCAAAAAAAGACTTTCCGCTGCCCGCCACCCATTAGAAAGTCATACATTTACGTTGAGTCTGCTGCTTTTGTTTAGGCATAATGCCAGATAGTTGTTGTGCTATCGGATGCACTAATTGTAGAGGAGACAAGTCTGGACTGTGTTCCTACAGAATTCCGTCCGATAAAGAAAATATAGAGGATTAGAAAATTGTGGATTTGTGCCATTAAACATAACGCTACCTCTGTCTCCGGGGAGGGCATACAGGCAGCCGTCCAAATATACACATATTCGCAGCGAACACGTCATCAAAGCTAAGCACAAGTAAAGTTAAACACAAGTATATTAATTATCTTTATGTAATCGGTTTGACATAGTTTGTTGTGTATCGAAGCGACCAACTGCAGTGGTCGTAGCGAGTTAAAGTTAGCTGTTAGCTAAATAGTTGGGTTGTTGTGTTAGACAACGACACTTGCACTTTGTGTCCATATCTTTCCTTTTCTTTAGCTGAGAGGTGATCCAAATAAACGTGGGAAGGTACATTTGCCGGCTTTTGCTGCGTCTCAACGGTGTGAGCCGCTATCGCCAGCAGTTTTTTGCCCTCCAGCTAATCGCGCATGTCACGTGACTGAAAACTATGAATTATGGTCTGTGACCATCCAATCAGTGCCTTGCGCCTGCAGCAGCGACACCAATCAGGATCCACGAGGTATGTAAACACATACACGTTGTGGATTAGCCTGCCTGCCTACCTTTTCGGAATTAGCAATGGATATCAGGCGATATTTGAAGAGACCATCGAGTGCTCCCAGTCCCACAGATGCCCGCAAAAGGCCTCAAGTACAAAGTAAGACTGAAGAAGATCAATTCACGTTTTAAAACATTGTATTGGTTCGCACAACATCGCATTAAGACAGGGACAAACGCTATTAATAACGTGCTTTCAAATACGATGATGCAGGTAACTAGCCAGCCTTCCCGGTCCCATCTAAATAGGCCTAATAAAATGAGTAATTATCCTCACGCATATTGCTGCAGATTAGGCTAATTCATTGAAAAATTGTCGACAGATTATGTGCAAGGCAGTTAGACATAGCTAAGAGAAATGCTAAGTGAAATGTTTTAGTTTAGCTATAGAATCTTCAATTTTCGCGGTCAAGGTCAAATATATAATTTTTTTACTTTCATGATGACAGGTGAGGCTCGGCCTCCCCTGACCGCACGTCCTGCTCTCGCATAGCATATCTCGGGGAGCAAAGCTGTTGCTTCACTGAATAGGCCTATATGCTTAATCAATTATTTGAAGTCATGAAAGGTGTAGAGTAGCCTGTAAGCGAAATAGACTGTAAACATAGATTATTTGAAAACAAGTCAGTTCTCAATGTGAAAAAAAAACATGCTGTATAGGCTATTTATGATGACATAGGTACATGAGTGTTCCTTTAACTTATGTTGTCAGTGTAATCGACAGGCTGCTTAACTGGTGTTCTCAGCCCCACAACTCTTAAATTCAACATTTTATTTTTTTAAATAAACTACAAACTACTAACACATTTATTCATTTTCATTGATTGTATATGACTTTTACTGATAACATAATGCAATATAGCCAGGACACCCTTACAGAGTCGCGACGCTTTGTGTTGCTTTGTGTTTACCCACCTCAAATTTTACCACTACAGCACTGCTCACATGCTACCTCTCTCCCTTCATATCCCTCTCTTTCTCATCATCCCTCATCTCCTTACCCCTGATATGCCCCCATCACTAAATCTTTCTATTCTCCTCCTGTTCTCTTCACATTTTATTTCACAGGACAAAGAAGGAGATGTCAACAAAGGAGGAGAGGGGAGTGGGGGGAAAGAGGAGAGGGAATAAGGGGAGAGGAGAGAGATGAGATGGGGGGAGGGGAGAAGACAGGGGCGGAGGAGAGGAGAAGAGAAGAAGGGAAGGAGGAGAGAGGATGAAAGGAGATGTGGAGGAAACGGGAGGGGAGTGGAGAGGAGGATAGGAGATGAAAGGAGATGAAGTGTGAGGGGAAGGGAGGGAGGAGAGGAAGGCAGGAGAATAGGGGTATTGATGTGCACACAGAGAGAAGGGAGGGGGAAGGGAGGGGACATAGCACACACAGACGTACACACAGAATTGTGTTAAATTACTGCTATTAAAAGTAGTGTTTACAGTGTGTGTATGTCCATTTTTTACAGTGTCCAAGTCACTGGTATTGTCCCTTGTATGACCTTGTGTACTAGAACCAAGTAGCAGTCAATACTCACATTTCCTAAGGCCAGGTTTGATCCAGCACTTTCCACCATTATCCACACTGTAGGGATAAGCAGAGGAATTATGAAAATACCTGTTGATAAGTGACTTAGCAGCTGACTTTTTAAGTAAATATGTTGTTTCTCTCTTATCATCAGAGGTGTATTCCAGGGGGGGTATTCCAGGTAGCGGGTTTAACAAACTCTGAGATTAACCCTGAACTCTGAGTTGAGTTACTCTAACATGGGAAACTCTGAGAATTTGGTTCCAGATAGGCTGATATGAATTAGTTAACTCAACTCGGAGTACGTCAACTCAGAGTTAAGCGCGGGCATGAGAACTATTGAAAGCCAACATCAATGGAGCTCCGATACTAGGATCCACCATGGCACCCGGCGACAAAAAACGTTGTCCTACTTCACCAAACTTCAGATTCAAGTTTTATTTTGTGCTAATGGTCGAGTACATTTTCCGGAAAAAAGCAACACGGCTGTAGCAGTGTATGCAAGTGGCGTGGGAGACAATTGCTGCCGAGCATACATTTGAATGTAATAGCCAGTCCATACATTGAACATTTAACCCCACTGTCCGTTAATATTAGGCTACAGGAGAAAAAGCGGTGGCCTTAATAAAATAGCATGTTCAATGTTTTATTAAATATAAAAACATACTACGAACAGGTAATGCATAGTTTGCTTAGGCTATACGCTTGTGATTGTAGCCTCGATGTCACCTTGGTTTTAATCATATTCGACATGATACTAATTAAATATCAATTGGTGCCTATTTCCCCCAACATAATGCTTTCCATCAAAAGATGATGATGACGAAAAGACATTGACTGCTGCCGCAGAAATGGATGCAGAGAATTATGTGGTAGCTGGTAGACTCCCCATGTAGCCTACTATTATTTACATCGTATAAAAACGATGTGCACATTCTAATCCTGTTGAACAGAGAATGGATGCTACAGTGAGATGTTCATTTAATGGCAGGTGTATTTTGCATGTGGAACTGTGAAATGTAGCTAATGTAATCTCATGTATTTGTATATAGTTACAAATAAATGAGTTGTACAAACTGTAGGACTACCTCATGAAGAAAGTGCCAAAAACTGACCAAAAGATGGTGTAGGCCTACTTAGGGTAGACGAATAAAGACTCATCTCGAAAAAGATTTACTGGAACTGTTACGGGAGGATGCATGGTCACAGGTGATGTTATTTGTAGGAACAATAACCTATATTAATTTTTGAATTTGCTGAATTTCTATTTTGACCAAGATATGGTGAACTTAGGGCAGAAGAATAAAGTCTGACCTTTTAAGGTATCAACCTGCCCCCACCTCTCATATGGTAAACTATGGAGTTACTGGATGGAGTCTCAACTTGATGGCTCTCACATCTCATTGTGTAACTTACTGTAGCATTGTCATGTTGATAAGAAAGGGTCAAGATTGTGATGTGATTGTAGTTGTTCTTGGGTATTAAAAGGAATTGTGAAGTATTTTTCTGTGGATGATTGATCTCCTGAGACCTTCTCCTCAGCTCTGGCTTTGTATCTCTGGTTTACAATAGTCATGTAGGCCAGTTAACCATGTAGGCCAGTAGGCCTAGTTAACCTTCATTGATTTCATTCATTTGCAATATGATTACATGATTATATGATTATATTATTTCACCTTAATTTGACCATTCTTGCTTTGATTTAACCCAAAGAGTCAAATAACTGCAATTGGTAGGCTATTGGCATTATTTGGTTAATGTTAATACACTGTTCAGTTTCCCATCTTCCTTCAAACCAAGGCTAAGCCTAGGCTACTCATTGTTACATTGTATTTGTAGGCAACGAAGAAGACCAAATCCTACAATTTCAATGATTTGTCTTTATTTCAGTGCCAAAAAGCTTTTGGTCAATTCTGTGTGCACGTCCACGGCGTATAACACTAGCGATGAAGACCCAAGGGCTGAGAATCTTGCTCAAATAAATTACAGATTGTGACGGGAAACGGTAACGTTAACTTAGGCATTCATCAGGGAATTAAAGCACATCAAATCGCAGTCTTAAAATCGTCTCCTGGCGTATAACTAAGCGAATTTAATTTTGTTCGAGATCGCTCGGCTGAACCAGGAAACGATATCCCATGTCTTCCAACGCTAATAAACTCAGAAAGTGGGAGGGGATAGGTAAAACTCAGAGTTTGGCATGGAACTAACCTGCTAGCGACCAGGTTAGTTTCACAGCGTAAGTTACCATGGCAACTTACCAAAAGGTTTCGTTACCTCTCTTTCTGGAACGGAAACCTCGGAGTTTGCCTGTTTTCAGGGTTAAACAACTCAGAGTTTTCACAAAACCGGCTACCTGGAATACCCCCCAGAAGGCAGGTTTGACAAACTCTTAACCTAACCCTGAACTCTGACTTGATGAACCCTGAGATGGGAAGCTCAGAGTTATCGCTTCCAGAACAGCTGATCTGAGTTAGTTCAATTCTAATTCACTGGAATTAGAAATTCTCTTGCGTGCAGATGAATATGAAGACATTTTCAGAAAGCAAAAAAACACCGGCAACAGCAAAAGAGGCAATTCCCACGGTGCGCCACAGAATCAACACTGGCCACATAATAAAGTTCTGTGTAACAAATTATTAATGAAGGAATTATTTTGAACCCCCCCCATGTCACACATTGCATTGTAATCTGTGGAAAACACTGATGGAGTGTATTAATTTTACATTTAACCACACGTCTTACAGGTGAAGTACTGGAACAATCCAATGGGCACAAAACACACTTAATAGCAGCTGAAAATGAAATATAAAAACAGTTCAAAACAGATAAGACATACTTTCCTTATGCCAACAGGCACATGATTGTTTTAATCATATGGATTAAACCATGTAAATATCATTCAGAGGCTCTCAACTTGTATTAGCTGTCAGCCCCAACAGAATAAATGTCGTCCCACCTAATATCCTGCTTAGTAGATAAACATTTAACTTGTAGTGGGCTAACAGAAAGTTCATTTTGGGGGGGGGTTCATTTCTCCCAACAATTATTGGGTGTGCCACGCCTTCGGCAGTTCATCCTTTGTTATCTCACATATATATTATTATTATTTATTTTTGCCCCCCTAAGGCTCGGTCAATATTTGGACTACATAGAAAACGTCGGTGTCAAAAGTTTCGTCTTGGTAGCGATTGAGTTGGTTGTATTCAAATGTACGTTCCGTTGCATGGTTTTAGTAGGAATTACGTTTATGTGGCGAAAAGTGAAGCTAACGGAGGCTAATTTGCTAGCCACAGTCACTGACGCTACTTACGTCATAACGTCATGAAAACACGCGTGACTACCTCTAGCAGAACATTAGTTTCGCAGCACGTTAACTTCTGGGAGATAGCTAGCCTATCTAGCTTTACTGCAAGGCAGCTGCGGAAACGCCACAAACAAATAGGCCAGGGTGATAACTATGTACTCATTTTATTTTGTCATATGAAACACAATTGTGAAGTGTAATGTACAATATAAGCTGGTGGCTGTTACACCTGCTGCCCTCAGGTAGAAGGTACAGGTCCATACGGGCCAGAACAACCAGACTGACCAACAGTCTGTACCCACAGGCTGTGAGGCTTCTGAACAGTGCCTCCCCCCCTTTCTGCCTCCCTCTCATGAACAGTAACCACACCCACCAAAGCAATAAACTATGAACCGGACTTTGCATTGTTGCACAATAACAAAACACTCCACATGTCCTGACTGTCCTGCCCTTGTTATTTTTATGTAGGTCGTCTATGTCTATGTTGTCAAAGCCCTTCACGACGCTGCTAAATACGAAATATTGTTGCTGTTACGTGTCTTGATTGTGCTAAGGTTTACACAAGGGTTATTTATGGGAAGTTTATTGAAGGGATATTGCACCTTGTATTGCACTTTGTCTGAGTTTTTGCAGTGTTTGAATGCTCAAAACTGAATTTCGTTGTCTTCCATGACAATGACAAATAAATATTTAATTGATATTATTTGGGAAACAGTAGTCTACTATTTCACTAAAGCATTAGCATCATGAAATTAGCCTCTCATACTACAGCGGTCTATGATGCATCTGTTTTCAATCGTTAAAATAAACATTCCTCACAAATACATTTTCGTTGTAGGATTTATTATGACATTAGATTACAAGTAAACGATTTGTTGGTGAAATTATCATTACCTGTGGTTTCAAACTAGTGTAGCTCACTGCAACGCTGTAGCCTACGAGAGACACACTAGTAGCTAGCAAAAACATCCACAGCTGTTTAGGAAGTCAGACGGCGACAGTCAGAACATGTTCGGCACTCCCTTAAATCAAAAGTCTTTCAATATGTGAAACTATCTGACTACTAACCCAAACTTCATTGCCACAGCCTAAACTTGTCAATCTGTTCATGAAAATACCTAATTTCAGCCTAAACCGTATAACGGAACGTCTCATCGAATTCAATCAACGCAATCGCTAGCTACCAAGATGAACACTGTAGCTACAGTAGTTGTACAATTTACCGGGGCAGCTCCTCCACACAGGGCTATATCGCATTTTGCGTTGTTACTGACAATGATCGCTACCAGTGAGCTTTTTATGAATGAGCGATTATCCGCTAAATAAATGTCAAGATTATTTACGTTTTTGGGGCAATATTTCAGAAGATTGTACTGTTAGCTACTGCCGATAACGTCGTTGTTAGAATACTTTTCAAAGGGGGTTCTTTATAAATGAATGAATGCAATATGAGTAGGCTAAATGCCTGAAAATATCAGGTACATTTTTACACCGGTCTGCCAAATGTATTTGTTTTGATTCAACTATGAGGCTGCTCACCATTCCCTCTTGCAGGGGAAATGAGAAGACAACTATTTAATTCTACACTTCACTCTTAGTATTTTGAGTTGTAAGCAGCAAAAAAAATATGCTTTAAAAATCGATGTAATCTTTATAAATAATAAGTATGCATTTTTATATACAATATAGAGAAATATCAGTTGCAAAAATGTCATTAAAAAACGGACCCCTCTGCAACCAAACAGGCACACCCTACAATTTCCCCAGACATTGTACGCTCTCTAGTTGATGGTGTTAACAGAACCCATGCAGTTGTAACTTCTCAATACTGGTGAGAATTAGCAGAACACAGTAGTTTAAAGTACATTAAAACAGAATGCTCTTCATTACAGAATGATAAAGATATGTTGCTCGTTGCCACAGAGAGGGATTCAGAAAGACCTACAGAGGTATACATCTTCATGTATGGTAGCTACTGAGCTACATTGTTCTCTCCCTATGTACATTGTTTTGATATTCTTGTGTGGAATTATGAGTTAGACATTGAAGTGATGAGGAAAAAGAATGAATGGTAAAACAACTGCCAAATGTTTTTCCTTTTTAACAACAAGATACGAGAAGGAGGGTCCATCAACCTCCACGGCACAGATTAACAGTGAGATGTTCAGTAAATGCCAGGTTAGCTCTGCATGGAAAACTGTAGAATTTCATGTAATCCGTATATGTTATATGGCTTCAACAACAATCAGGTTGATGAAGAAAGGACACCCCATGTCTGACAGTTGCTTTAGGCTCAGCATGAGGGAGGGGAGAGGGAGAAACTCATGGTTTGTTACAGAAAAGCTGCCAGCAAGCAGGTGAGGTTCACAGTCAGTTACCGTAGTAACACACCCAGAGTTTTCAGTGTTTCCCTTACATTAATTTATTTGTAGCGGTCCGCCACAATTAGAAATTTACCATCACAAATTTATAAAATTGTGTTTTTGCTTTTACTGTTTAACATAACTAAAACATATTTAATTCTATTAATATTTAATTTCGATCGGCTCCGGAGCGGCATCGGCGGAGCGGCTCTCGAGGCTCCTTGTTTGTGTTGTGTTGTCTGTGGCTAGCTAGCTGTATGTTGGAGGAGCTGTGAGGGACACCTGAATTTCCCTCATGGGATAATAAAAGTATTTATCTATCTGTCTATCTATCTACATGAGTCCAACGTAATGTTTATATTACATGAAGCTCAAACTATTTTGCTCTAAAATTAATGCTATTTCTTGTTGAAGTCCCTAGCTACATTCACTTCAAACCGACACTAGGACCTAGGTTTGAGCTGAGCTACATTTTACAACGTCTGGTTATAGTGACCTCTCTTTCTCGAACTAAAAACCCAGAGTTTCCCTCATATCAGGGTTTAAAAACTCTGTTTTCATTAAACCCACTTTCTGGAAAAGACCCCTGGAAATACAATTATGATTGTGGCTACAATCATAGTGTAGCTCCCCAGTAATACGCACGGACACACGAATCTTTGTAAAGAACAGGGTGATCTTTATTCCATCGTTGTCGATCATCAATCCTGTGAAAACTGTAGATGAAACAATACTTACAACAGATGCAGCAACCTCACTATGCTAACACAGCAAGCGATAGACTAAATTAGCTAAAAACAGGAAAACGTTCTCAACATACCTCATTGGCAGCTTATCACAATAAGGAGCTAAACACAGATCTTTTATCTTCATCTGCCTTTTCTTAACTTCAATGTAGTGACTTGTACTATTTACATGTTTGATTGAGGAATGCACTTATCGCGCTGCATAGCAGATCCTTTGTCTCAGTGTGTCCCACAGCCAATGTACACAAATTAGTTCCGGCCCAAGCTATTTAGAACATTATGCAGGAGACGTAACATTTATACACATACAACTTACAATAAACCATTACATAAATTAACTTAATGAGAGACAAACATGTTAATGAACTAAGGGCAGTTACACATATTTGAACCATATTGTAGATTGTATAGTAAAAATGCAGTTTCAGTATCATCATGAAATGCAAGGCCTATTAACGTAATAAGATATATGTTCAGTGGTAAGCAACATTACATAAAGAGGTATATAAAAACAATAATCTCCTTACTTGAGTTTCCACAGTCTGCAGTGTGGATCCTCTAGTCCAGCAGAGAGCAGCTTCAATCCTTTTTCTCCTGGATGATTGTAGCTCAGGTCCAGTTCCCTCAGGTGGAAGGGGTTGGAACTCAGGGCTGAGGCCAGAGAAACACAGCCTTCCTCTGTGACCAGACAACCTGACAGCCTGTAGAAAGAGGATCGATATTGTGACAGAATCCATCTGGGCCTCCAGAGTGAGTCAGCACAGAGGGGCTTATTTGACAGGTGCTGTCATAGCTGCACCTTCCCTAATCAGGGAAGGGAATTGCACTATTTCCAAAAAGATTCCCACATTTTAAATACAATAGTTTGCATGTTTTGAAATGGTCACTTATTGGGTGTGCCACGCCTTCAGGGGATCATCCTTTGTTATCTCACATATATTTTATTCTTGCCCCCCTAAGGCTCGGTCAATATTTGGACTACATAGAAAATATTGGTGTCAAAAGTTTCGTCTTGGTAGCGATTGAGTTGGTTGTATTCAAATGTACGTTCCGTTGCATGGTTTAAGTAGAAATTACGTTTTTGTGGCGAAAAGTGAAGCTAACGGAGGGTAACTTGCTAGCCACAGTCACTGACGCTACTAACGTCATAACGTCATGAAAACACGCGTGACTACCTCTAGCAGAACATTAGTTTCGCAGCTCGTTAACTTCTGGGAGATAGCTAGCCTATCTAGCTTTACTGCAAGGCAGCTGCAAAAACGCCTCAAACAAATAGGCCAGTGTGATAACTATGTACTCATTTTACTTTGTCATATGAAACACAATTGTGAAGTGTAATGTACAATATAAGCTGATATTATTTGGGGAACAGTAGTCTACTATTTCACTGAAGCATTAGCATCATGACATTAGCCTCTCATACTACAGCGGTCTATGTGATGCATGTTTTCAATCGTTAAAATAAACATTCCTCACAAATACATTTTCGTTGTAGGATTTATTATGACATTAGATTACAAGTAAACGATTTGTTGGTGAAATTATCATTACCTGTGGTTTCAAACCAGTGTAGCTCACTGCAACGCTGTAGCCTACGAGAGACACACTAGTAGCTAGCAAAAACATCCACAGCTGTTTAGGAAGTCAGACGGCGACAGTCAGAACATGTTCGGCACTCCCTTAAATCAAAAGTCTTTCAATAGGTGAAACTATCTGACTACTAACCCGAACTTAATTGCCACAGCCAAAACTTGTCAATCTGTTCATGAAAATACTGAATTTCAGCCTAAACCGTATAACGGAACGTCAGATCGAATTCAACCAACGCAATCGCTAGCTACCAAGACGAACACTGTAGCTACAGTAGTTGTATAATTTACCGGGGCAGCTCCTCCACACAGGGCTATATCGCATTTTGCGTTGTTACTGACAAAGATCGCTACCAGTGAGCTTTATATGAATGAGCGATTATTCACTAAATAAATGTCAAGATTATCGTACTGTTAGCTACTGCCGATAACGTCGTTGTTAGAATACTTTTCAAAGGGGGTTCTTCATTAATGAATGAATGCAATACGAGTAGGCTAAATGCCTGAAAATATCAGGTACATTTTTACACCGGTCTGCCAAATACATTTGGCAGACCGGTGTAAAAATTGATTATTCGAAAACTCAAGAAGGAGCAACATTTTTAATGTATTTAAAACTGTCATAATTCAAAATTGGCTGAATATTATAAAAAGCCGAATCATTTGGAAATAGCTGAATGTCTTGTGAACATTGTAAAGGTTGAATGGTGTCTCTAGCTGAAAGTATGCTGAAGTAGTTACGTTTGAAAGAGGAGGAAGCTTTTTAATGATTTGAAAGGATTTACCATTACTTTTAATGGGAGATTAATTAGCACAAAAACCTTAATTATTTAAAAAGTATAAAAGTGAGAAATACCAGAAGTCATAGCCAACATCTCCTGAAGGAGCTGAACGTTTTGATACCACAATTGTAGGAATCGGTGAAAGTATGCAGGACTAGTTAAAGGCCAAAAAAACGGCGAAAGAACTAAGAAGTTGGAACTAGAAAGAGCATTTCCTGCTGAAAATGCGTTGGAATGCTGAAATCTGAAATACATTTTTTAAATGGCTGAAAATACAGAAATGAGAAAAATACCTGCAAGCTTAAATTCATAAAAAAAATGTGTGTGTCGCACAAAAGAGGCAGTGTGGAAGCTGAACTGTGTCTTATCCGTCTGGTGGAAGATTTTCTAGGTTGGGATGTCTCAAATAAGTTTCAAATACATATCAACATACCTTACTGAGCAAATGACTCTAGCTAGACTGTTAGTCGGCATTAGAAGGAAAGTTACAAAACAATAAGATCATTTACGTTCCTTGCAAACCAGTGTTAATAAAAAGCGTGGAGCGTAAGTTTGGACGTTGTGAACGTATCGAATAAATAGAATTTCAGTGTGGAAGCTGAAGTAGTAGACCTTTTTTGGAACGTAAACAATAACAGATCAGTTTCGAACGTAAGGCCCTGAACTACATCCGGCTAGCGCGTTTCCAACATATGTCGCTAGCTACTTTACCATCGAGTCAACATGTCTAGCCCATATTACCATCAATTAATTGGCTGTGAATGGCAGCGATACATCGAATAGTGTCCCCTAACCGACCCACTCGATCAGAACGTTATTTATTTTGGGCTATCATTTATTTTAGGCTGATGAAATTGATAGCATACCTAAGGTAGCCTACAGCTAGAGCTAACCTATCCCGATGTCATACCACTATTTCAAATAGTAGCTATACTACATAATAATATTTGGTAGAGTGCGCTTACAGTCAGAGGTTATTGTAGCCTATAAAAGTCTGATGCCTACAAATATTTTTTTATGGGAGTCACCATGTAGGCTACATATTAAGACAGACGTCGGCTTAAAAAGACCTATACCAGCTTAACGCCTGCATAAAGCAACGGTCGGGGAGATGTGTAGCGGGTATATAGGCTACTGGTTACTTGTTGCTGTGAAATTGTAATAATTAATAAATGCACCGATAAATGTTCAATATGATCTGCTGTTTTTACATCACGGTCTGTCATTTATGAACCCAGTGTATGGTCGAGGGTTAAAATTCAGGTGGATATGAGAGTTAGCCATCATAGACATAGGTTACATGCCTGTTAGCCATATCCTAGGACTACGCGTCGCATGCAGTGCCAGATCCACAACCGAGTTATCTCTACTGAAGTAGGCTAGGCTATATTGATTGTTCAGGTGGATCCCTTGCCTGTTGCGCAAATGCATGTCAGTAACCTAAGCCAGGACACATCGCCACTGATGCTAGGCATGATTGGAAATTCACTTCCATGACAAGTTATGGCACCCAAACCACCTTTTAAAAGCAGTAGGCCTATTATAACCTAGCAAAGTTCATTGAAACTACGCTGAATCAACAAGCTAATTTCATTGAAACAACGTCAGACTCTGATGTTGACCCATCATTATTTTGCACCCTTATTTAATATTGAAAATCAACGCTATTCTAACGGTATTAACACCAATATTACTATTGAAACAGCGTTAAAAGATCAACAAACAGCAACCCAGTCATCTCGTTATCCCGTTTTTATAGGAAATGTAAACTTTTGACAACTTGTTCTTCCCCAATGTCGACGAACAGCCAAACACAGCAACAATTGACATTGTTTAAAAAAAAAGTTTTTGCCCCAGTAACTTGCTCGTAACAAGAATATTATAGTTTTAACAGCTGAAATTATAGTTGGGATAGTAGGCTATAGCTGTTCTGTCCCTGGCAAGCATAAAATATAGGTTTGGCAGTTTAGCGCCATCTAATGGCCATTATAGAATTATCAGCTTTTCCGTTGGTCATTTGCAGCAGCTGTGTGGTTGCTACGGTGATGGTGCAGCTAATATTGCTAACGCGCTGGGGGCAGAGAGACCAGAAATGTAGCTCTACCTCGAATCCACACCTCAGAAAAGTTAACCTAGACGCAAAACTATACGTCCAATCCAAAAAATAATGATATTTTCCGAGACCCAAGACTCTGCCAAAACCAGACATGTCCTTTATATGTCTGTGCGGTCAGAAATACGACTCTACCGGCAGTTTCTAAATCGTGTTTTTTTGGGGGTTTCTCGGACGAATTTCTCATCAGATTTGCATTGGACTCTATGGGGCGAGAGTTGGACTATGTCTCGCTTTCGTGGGGGTCTGAACAAATATGTACGTCTGTTGGATTCCACAGACAACTGTCTACGACCAACACAAAATTAGCTACATATTGATCCAAAAACGAAGCATGAAGAGCGAAAATTGTGGCAATGCTGGCAATCTAGAAATATTTTTTCAACGAGATCTGAAGCTCCCCTCCACTCTAAGCGTTTCAGTCTGCACTCTAGGCTTTCACGTACACACCCATGTAAATCTCAGAAACGGTTTGAAAAACTCATTAAACATAATCAGTGATATTGAAAAAAGTTGAATAGATATTAAAAAGCTGAATTAGATAAAAATTGTTTAAGGTTTTGTCAACATTTTAAAGTTTAAATGGTGGCTCTAGCTGAAAGATTGAGGAAGAAGAAGGATTTGGAAGTTGAAGAAGTTTAAAGAAGTTTGAAATGATTTGAAAGAAAACTCCATTGGAAAACCATGTTAAAAATATGATGAATATTGATTTATATTAATTCAAGCATAAGCTGAAAAGTCATAGCACCCATGGCCTGAAACTGCTGAATTTTTTGATAGCTGAACGGTTTTAATAGCTGAGGATTTGAAGGCGCTGAAAAGTGTCAATGAAGAAACAGAATAATAATAACTAGGAAATGCATTTCCTGCTGAAAATGCGTTGGAATGCTGAAATCTGATTTATTTATTTTTAATGGCTGAAAATTAATTTTAAAAATGTGTGAGTCGCACAAAAGAGGCAGTGTGGACGCTGACCTGTGTCTTATCCGTTTGGTGGAAGATTTTCTAGGTTGGGATGTCTCAAATACGTTTCAAATAGCCTACATATCAACATACCTTACCGAGCAAATGACTCTAGCTAGACTGTTAGTCGGCATTAGAAGGAAAGTTACAAAACAATAAGATCATTAACGTTCCTTGCAAACCAGTGTTAATAAAAACGTGTAGCGTAAGTTTGGACGTTGTGAAGCAATCGAAGAAATAGAATTTCAGAGTGGAAGCTGAACTGCATCATCTTACAAAGCTATAACATCTTAAATACAATGCGAGAGAAGCTAAAAGCCGAACTGTTAAACAGAAGAAGAAGTAGAAGTAGCCTATAGGCTAGCTAGCTAGTCGTAACAAGAATATTATAGTTTTTACAGCTGAAATTATAGTTGGGATAGTATAGCTTTTCTGTCCCTGGCAAGCATAAGAAATGTGTTTGGCAGTTTAGCGCCATCTAGTGGCCATTATAGAATATCAGCTTTTTCCGTTGGTCATTTGCAGCAGCTGTGTGGTTGCCACGGTGATGGTGCAGCTATGATTGCTAACGCGCTGAGGGCAGAGAATAACAGACATTTAGCTCGAATCCACACCTCAAACAAGTTAACCTAGACGCAAAACTATACGTCCAATCCAAAAAATAAGGATATTTTCCGAGACCCAAGACTCTGCCGAAACCAGAGATGTCCTTTATATGTCTGTGCGGTCAGAAATACGACTCTACCGGCAGTTTCTAAATCGTGCGTTTTTTTGTTTCTCTGACGAATTTCGGACCAAATTTGGATTGGATTCTATGGGGCGAGAGTTGGACTATGTCTCGCTTTCGTGGGGCTCTGAACAAATGTGTAAGTCTGTTGGATTCTATAGACAACTGTCTACGACCAACACCAAATTAGCTATCTATTGATCCAAAAACAAAGCATGAAGAGCGAAAATTGTGGCAATGCTGGCAATCTAGAAATAGGTTTTCAACGACATCCGAAGCTCCCCTCCACTCTAAGCGTTTCAGTCTGCACTCTAGGCTTTCACGTACACACCCATGTAAATCTCAGAAACGGTTTGAAAAACTCATGAAACATAATCAGTGATATTGAAATAAGTTGAATAGATATCAAAAAGCTGAACTATTTAAAAGTAGTTTAGGGTTTTATCAACATTTTAAAGTTTAAATGGTGGCTCTAGCTGAAAGATTGAGGAAGAAGAAGGATTTGGAAGTTGATGAAGTTTAAAGAAGTTTGAAATGATTTGAAAGAAAACTCCATTGGAAAACCATGTAAAAAATATGATGAATATTGATTTATATTAATTCAAGCATAAGAGGTACCAAGCTGAAAAGTCATAGCACCCATGGCCTGAAACTGTTGAATTTTTTGATAGCTGAACGGTTTTAATAGCTGAAGATTTGAAGGCGCTGAAAAGTGTCAATGAAGAAACAGAATAATAATAATAAGAAGATGCTTGAATAAAGATTCAAAGAACAATACTTGGAATGCTGAAGCAGCATTCCAACAATAATAAAGAGAAACAGGAAAACAATATTGAGAATGCTTAACAGCATTCTCACAATTAACAGCATTCTCACAATAATAGGAAGATGCTTGAATAAAGATTCAAAGAACAATACTTGGAATGCTGAAGCAGCATTCCAACAACTAGAGAGCATACCATTTCTGGGGAAATTGTGAGGGTGTGCCTGCTTGTCCGTCCCTTTAAGTTTTTCCCTTCTAGTGATATTTTCAAGCATTTAGCCTACTCATAGTCTATTGCATAATAATTCATTAAGAACACCCTTGGAAAGAAGCTACTGTAACAACGTTATCACTGGTAATATTTCTGATGGAATCGCGATTCAACA